>BLXT01005178.1:6566-20718 GCA_019648995.1 Plakobranchus ocellatus
GAGGAGGAGGAGGAGGAGGAGGAGGAGGAGGACGGCGACGAGGATGACGACAATTGCGAGAACGAAGGCTACTGGAAAATTTAGTAGGCTCAAGAATTTAGAACACTTAGCAACCAAGGGAAAAATTGAGGCAACCGCAATAGAGGTATTGAAAATCTGAATTGTTTTACAGCTGCTATCGTCATCGCGAAGATAGTTATCTTTGTGATGAACCAGCTAGATCAAGAAGTCTTAATTTACTTTAAGATGGCCAACATGATCCACACATCCAATTTTTATATGTGCCTACCTATATTATTTTTTGTTTTGTAGACTCTTCTACATCTCTAGCCAATCTATAGCACTATGACGTCAAATATGTTTTTGTTCATGCCGTAGCAGTGTGAATTTCTTAATGCATTTAGTTCGATAACCCATCAAACTTGCTGTACACTGTTACAATTGTTACCAAATCCTTATCCGTCTTGTGTTTTTTAATGAGACAGATACAGATAGCGAGTTCGAGATAAGCTAATAATGTATAACAATATTTTAATTTTATCTCATTGCATGACGAAAGAAAAGAATATAACGACTCATCTCCTGATATATTTAAAAGCATGCACAGATTTATCTGCATATAACAGTAACAGCGAGTTGAAGTAAAACAAATAAAGCTATAAACAATATCACTGACTGAATCCACTGGTCAAAGGTATTTTTTTCATGGGTTGATAAAACACTCGTTACCTGATTAGAGCAATCATCTCAAATAGATCCGTTTTCTACACAAGTTTAGTTTAAAAAACTTTACGTATAGATAAAACAAGCCAAAAGTTTATGAAGATTATTTGAATATATTTATTTTGTTTCCTTCCAAGTATATATCTAGATCTTGTTTACATGTTCTATTTCGTTCTTTTTGTATGATTCTGTTTTCCTTGTAAATTCGCGCCATGTTCAAAATACAAAAAGAAAGTCTATCATGCAACAAGACAACGGTGGCTTTGCGTTAAATGGGCTAAGAAACGAGTTGAGACCTCGACTCCTAAGCACTGCAATTTTTGTGGATGAGCCAAGTACCCTGACGGAAGACTAGAAGTCTGAGGAATTTTGAGTATTTTATGTTTCACCTGCTTCAAGAAATAATGTGAAAATCAAAACGTTTAATTTACTTCTATTTATAAAAAAAAAGAGTATAAGGAGACCTAAAATGAAGATGTTTTTTAGATTTTGACAAAACTCGAAAGTTTTATGCATTTCATTTCTTAGCTCTAATGTGTTGTAAAATTTATTTCGTGGTCTTTAAAATGTTCTATAGTGAAAGGCACTAGTAGTAGATGAAAGAATGACTATGAGGGATAGCATATTCAAACTGCACAGAACCTTCGATGTTGATTTCCTAACTTGAAAGTACCTTATGATTTTTTCACTTAGCAATACTATTTTACATCTGATTTTTTTTTTATCTTTTTATATTGCGCATCAATTGTTCATATTTTGGATTTATATTGCACGTCACTTTTTTTTTTTTTTTTTAATATGATGGTTTGCCGAAACGTGGATTGTCAGATTGTCAGTATTGGTATGTTTGAAAGATTGACCAATATTTTTGTTTTAAATTGAACAAATATAAGATAAGTCCTAAGTTTGCTAGTGTAATGGCATAAGAAGTAACATTTTATGTCTTAAAAGTCAGCTTAATAATATGATCAAATATTTTCGAAGATAACTATGATGAGAGAATTACTAAAAACAAAACTAGCCAACAACTAGTTAAGCCTATACAACACAAAGGGAAGACACAGACCCATTTTTGTTTTATATGGATCTACTCGTTATATCCAACTACACATGAATTGAAAGTCGCTGCTTCTCAATTAGCCTTTTTCCATTTTGTAATTGGCGATTCTTTTCTTCAAAACTGTTTCTTACACAATTTCAGCATCCATTTTTGGCAATTGCTCATATACATTTTTTTTGGAAGCTCTCCCGTAGGTATGTATTATTTACCCATCAGAAAGCCAGGCTGTATACTAAAAAAAAGGCAAGTTTCTGGTCATATCGATCATAAACTACCTTCAGGTTACCTTCAATTTATGATTCAATTTATGATATATTTTGCGTTGCGGCGCAGAACGTTCTTGAACATTTTCCAGCATGCAGTTAGTGCTGTCGAGAAGACAGACTGAATTGATTAGTATCTCAAACTCTTTCTACGATAGAAATCAAGAATTGAAGAGACATTTCTTGATTATCAAATTATGCTTAACTATGCTGTCGTAAACCCTTTAAAAAAAAAAAAAAAAAGAAAACTGAAATACGTCTCTAAATTTGTAGATTTGTTAGAACCCTGAGAGACTTGAATATGCGACATTTTTTTTTTGCGCTTGGCTTATTTTTAGTAAGACATGAAAAGTTTGCTCCGAAAATCAGTACTCTCCTAAAATATCTGCTGGAGAATATCTACCTTATTCAGAAAACTAACCATTTAGGTGTAATTTTTAATTAAAGTAAGAAATGCTTTAAACAAATTATTTTTGCACTGTATCGTTCATTTCAAATTTTTTGTATCTAATCTTTCTGCTCTGTTAAGAATAGTAATAGTCTTTTTTGTGTGACTGTAGTACTTGTGCGTCAGTCATTGCAAGCAGATGATAGGTTTAATTTCGAAAAGGGTATTAATTATGAACGATTTACATTGGTTTACATTTGGTTATAACATAATAACACAATTTTCAGCGAATGTATTATTTCCCTTACTTTGTTTGTATGTACTACTAATACTGCTACTACTACTACTATAACTACTACTACCACTACAAGCACTACAACCACTACCACAGCTACCACCGCTACCACCGCCACCGCCACCGCCGCCGCCGCCGACGACGACGACGACGACGACGACGACGATCACCACCACCACTACCATCACCACCACCACTATTACTACTACTACTACTACTACTACTACTACTACTACTACTACTACTACTACTACTACTACTACTACTACTAATATTACTACTGCCATAATATATTGAAATGACAATAGCCCCCCCAAAAAAGACTTTTCTCATCCAAGTCGTTGATGCATACTAGACATATGCATATTTTATATATTACTTAATTTTTTAACAAAGTTGAACTTTTAAAATACTGATCTACCCGCGACAATGGAGAAGGTAAAACCTTTCGCTTCGAGTTTCTTCAGCTCTCAACTGAATAAAATATTTTCCCTCGATTAAAATTATGCCTGTATAACGACGCCCACAATCGAGTTTTAATTTTTCTTAAGATCTATCCCATGAGGACAAATTGTCCTCTAGATTTTTTAAACAAGATAAATACATGCTCTTTATTCGTGATAGAGTGCTATTCGATTTAAATCTTTATACTAATACTAAATTGATCTGGAATAATAATAATAATAATAATAATAATAATAATAATAATAATAATAATAATAATAATAATAATAATAATAATAATGCTACTCTTTTGTCGCTACTTCTACTGATATATTTATTCGACTTGCCTAATCCGTTATTACATTCTCAAGTGCTTGAAAGCTTTTAGATGTAATTAGTTTGATTGCAGCACAACGGCTTTGATGATGATGACGACAAGAACTACAATATGAACAGTAACAATGAAATTACTTTTTTTAGAATGCCAAAGATTTTATTAGTGCAAAGCTTTGGCAAAAGCGATGCGATGGTTGTCTCTGTCGAAATAGGTGCAGAAGCTTCTCAAGAAAGCCTGTCCAAGTCTCCAGTAATTCTCGCCACCTTTCGTGAACCGCTTTCTGCCCAGGAAAGCACTATAGCAGATAATCAGACCAGACTCTTTCTTCTGTTTAAAGACAATTGGGAAAGGGATAGGGTGAATAGGGAATGTGTGTGTATTTCGAGACGAGATGTTGAAGAGAGAAAAAGGAATAAGGTATGGGGAGAAACAGACATAAAAAGAAAGGTCAAAAAGAGAGACTTACACAAATCTTTGACTACCTTTTCCAGCCATGAGGAATCAATTTAGTGTCCAGTTGAGAATGGCACGAGAATTACAACAGTTACGTTGGTTAGATGACAATATGCAAAGATTGTTTTTCTTTGTCAGTTTTTTTTTTTTGTTTGTTTTTTTGTTTTTGTTTTTGTTTTTCTTGTTTAATTATATACTAATTTATAAAACATTTAATATATTACATGAAAGAACTAGTTTTGGAAATCGTGAAAATGCGTCTCTTTATTTTTTTTTTCTGGATTGACATTTAGTGATAAACAAAAATAGATCACCGTGCCATACCAAATAATTTTGTTCTAATGATAAGTTCACAAATTTCAAGTTTAAAACATTTTCATCCAAGGACATATCGATTAGTCTTGTTTTTCTAAAAGAAAATGTACCTTGATAACGTAATCTTTGCTTGACAATGACAGTATTTTCTCATTTATAATGAAGTCCACATCAGACAGGCTGTCTACCTCAGAACAATTAAACTCATACTGCAAAGAAATTGATGAGATAAAGCTGGAAACAATGGTCAGAACTGAGTCCATACTGAGAAAAGAGATTATCTGTAACTTCATGCCTTTTTTTTCCACAGAGAGGGTAATGCTATCAAAGAATATTACCTTTATTAGTTTTCACTCAAACCTTCTACTTAAGCTTGCTCTTACTAAAGATGTTGAAGAAATTGCAGATTATTCATCTGGTATTATGTTTCTTTTTTACGTAATAATAATTTCTAAGGAAAGACGAGGAAGGACTTTTAATAGTTTACATCTAACAAAGACTCTTAACTTTTTATTTCTCTTTTCACAATGTTCCTGCATAATCTTTTTGCTTTGATCAGGACTATTGCTATCAAAAAATAATATTAATCTGACCTGTAAGTAGTTTTCTCCCACCTCCAAACAACTCTAAGATCTGGTATGAGCCGAAAAGTATAACAAAAAGGAATCGTTTGACTTGGTTGCATGTGTTGACATGGTGGCTCGGGTTGACAGATTTGAAATAGGTTTGTTTGTGGTTCTTTTGTGAAGTAATATACACCAAAGATCTCTATGTGACCTGAACTAAGTGTTATACGAGTGCATATTCAATAAGGTGAAATGATTTAAAATATTGTAGTTTAATTTTGGCCGGCACTGGACTCCTGCAATCCCGTTTGAAGGGAATTCTAAAGCAAACACATTTATGTATGATATGTTTTTACTAAGCTGGTTCACAAAATGTTGCCAGGCTGTTTGAAAATGCAAATCATGACTCTAATTACGCAAGTCGAAATAACTTAAAGTATGTTCACGTTTCTTTGAGAGAAACAGGTAGAGATAATTATCAAATTGCAAAACATTCATTCCAACCTTTTAATTAATGTTTGCTAATGTTCTATCAAGACTTGACGAACTTCACGATATTTTACACAGTCTTATGCTTAGAACCTGAAACACTGCAGATAACAATGTTTACCTTTCCAAATAAGATCGTAATGTTATTGCCTAAATATACTCTAAGCATCGTCTAAAATATTGGATTGTTTAACATGCATATACAAATCTCTATGCAAAACAAATCCAAGTAGTCATTAACGTTAACTCAACCTTAATATCAAATAATTAGATCTTAGAGCTTAGATCTGTATGCAGAGCAGCAAACCAATATCCATTCGAGAATTTAAAAGATACTGCCGAACTCCTCTTTCGCCATATCCGGGTCAGCATAGGAATACAACTGCCTATTCGCACCAAAAGAATCTAAACAAATCGAAAGCTAGTTGATGTACCGTTTTATTTTATATAACTAAATACTGTGTGTGTACATATATATATATATATATATATATATATATATATATATATATATATATATATATATATAATAAACATTTCAAATTTTCAAACAGCTCTTCCTTGTCTTCATCAAGAATTTGATCCTTTATTATTGGCTGGTTGAAAACAATCATGATATATATTATTGCTGATCCGTGATCAAAATTTGACATTTCGACTTTTTCAATGTATCTTAACATCTTAATCCGATCTAGTACCTAAGTCTCGGTAATGAACAAAATATGGACAGATTTTGAGATTTAACTCTGTAAAATTTAAGCATCATCAAGCAAGAATATAGAATAAGAGTATTTCTTTGAAATGGGGTAGTTCATGACATAAGTTTACCATGATGTTGTTTCTCATAAATCTTTGCAAGCTATACGTTTCTTCAGATAAAACTCTGTTAACGTATGACATGGAGCAAACGTCGCATATCCAGGCTAACTTTGCTGAAGCCAGGCTAGGCTTACTAGAATCTATTTTAAGGAGTTTCCCTTCAAGTGCCTCCGGAAGTTTGCAGTAAATGCGCGGCTTTTGCATAGTATTATGAGCAGTTCTGCATATTTAACATAAGCTTAAAGGTGTTCTCATTGCTTCTCATATAAAAATGCAATCAAGATATTGATTAACAAACACGCAACAAAATGGCTTAGACCCAGACGGAAAGTAAATATTTTCTTAGTGCTGTTGTGCACTTCAGCAACTACCAGTATCTACTCACCACATTGTATGGCCCTGGCTTATCCATCAGTGTCGCTCCGAGCCTCTGGTTAAGCTGATACATATCTGGATACGGTCCCTCAATCATTTCGAAATTAGACCGCACTTCCACTTCATGTTCTGACACCATGAGGGTGGAAGCACCATTCAACATTTCTATCCTGACAGTAGACAGGTAAGGTTGATTTATTTTGATAGTATGCTTTCTCATTTCTTCAAAACATTTCGTTTTCTTTCTCCTCTTAGATTAGTTTTCACCCAGTTCTAGTTCTTTGCTTGCACACATAATTTTATTTTACTCTTTCACAATCTCTATCTCTCCCACTCTTTGTTTTTCTTTGTTTCTTTCTCTCCCTCCTTCTCTCTCTCTCTCTCTTATTCTGTGTTATTCCATTTCTCATTTCATGCTATTTTCTCTTTTTCACGTATTTTAAGCAAGGGAGCTATTACACAAAAGGCCTACCTGTCTATTTTAAACCGCCACTTATCTGGCTCAGTCAGATCCACAAATATAAAATCACCTGTGAAGAAATCAGGGTTTGCACCACCAAGAGTCAGGTGTGATTCACGATCACCGTTGGTCCCTAGTCTGGAATTGAAGTACAAATATTTTTATTTTCAAGAATACAACGTTTTAATGATAAGCTACAGTTTGGTAAAAGTTACATTAATCAAATCAAACGACATCACGTTAAATGATAAATTATCACTTAGAAGGATGAGATCGAGAGAGACAGATTTCGTTTCTAGTGCAATTGTATCACTGCAAATTCTTTAATTCTACTCGTGTTTTTTTTTTTTTTAATAATGCAGCAATGCATTTTTTTTACTTGAAATTGTTTATACAAATGCTAATAAAAACACATCGGGAGAGTGAGGGAGGATTACAACATGATGTTTTTAATATACAATTATAGGATGTCTTTTTTTCATATTTGAACCATTTCGTGTTGCTGGAACAAAACGTTTTCCTCTCGAGAACAGTTTTTAATTTTGCTAGAATCAAAATCGACATTTGAAAATGGTGTCTTTTACTTTTGTTTTTCATATCAAATTGATTTATTACCAAGTTCTCGTAGTTTTAGCTATGGTTGTTTCTAAATTTAAAAAATAGAATTTCTGTAAAAGTTTCACTCCTATTCCACATAGATTCTGCCAGCAGCACCCACCTTTTAAGGTAAAGGGAGAAAACTGGAGCTTGCAAGAGCCCCTGGCTCACCATATTATCCAACAGGCTGAATTTTTGGCTGCTGGACTTGTTGGGGAACCCCAAACCTACCACTCCATCAATACTTGTGTTCGCGAATATGTTAAGGTATATGACGGTTTCTACAAACATTTGATTTTCCACGGTTAAACTTGCCACCTACATGATACAAAAGGAAAATAGTATGGAGACGATTAAAAAAAAAAACAGGAACTGGCATTACTGTACAGTAGTGTAAAAAAAGAGTCTTTATGGTCATTCGATTAATAATAAGACATCAATTGATAATTCAGTAACTCTGAACTGCGTATGGATTTTCCAGGAAGCCTGCAATTTCGAGTGTGAGTGAAGATGCTCAATGAGAGTTTAAGTCAAGAGAAACCACAAGGCGTGGTCATTTTCATAAATTGCCACGAGCTAGAGCAAGCATTGGGTGGAACAGATGTGAGGGAGGGAGTCCTGTTAGCGGACATCCTTCAGATAGTAGAAGGGGTAGGAACAGTGGTGCAGCGGTTGTCAGCCCAAGCTAGAAGCATCAGCGAGGAGATTGTCGATGGATTGACAAATGACAGAAGGTTCCAATCAAGGCAACAAAAAGGACCCACCTTGGCGGCATTAAGAATGGTGCTGATACCCAAAAAATGCCTGAAATGTCGCTCAATATCATAGCTATGATGTATTTCTTGGATTGTATCTACATAATAAAAGGCATTACGACATTTAGGCTTGACGTTTGTGCCACATCTCCTTTTGAACCACTCTATGTACAGTCTTAAATTTGTGTGGACCATAATCTGCCTATCCTAGTGTCGCATTTAGGAAATAAAACCAAGGAATGCTTACTAATTTTAATGCATTATATTTTATTTATTTCAACAGACCTATTTTCTGCAATCACACAGAAACATACACACATAGGCGCGAGCACACACACACACTAAATTCCAAAGTAGGTACAGAAAAACAAAATAATTCGTTATGATTTGAAACCTCGGTTAAGACAAAGAGATTTAAATCAACATCAAACTATGATATAAAAGTATTAATTCACATATTACACATAAAACAGGGGGAAAAATGACATTCTTTCGTCTTATAATATGAGTTTGAGAGGAAAAATCATTTGGCACACGCTAGAGAGCGAAAGTGAAACAAGGAAACCACGAAGGTGATGCCATACAGGCTTTAAAAGTCTTATGCTCTCTCTGCTCTGCCATTCCATTACTTCATTGGAAGTCGATGTGTTTCCAAATCTAACAGGCTCAAATTGTTAGATAATAGGAAGACTCTTAGATCCAATTCACAAGCTTGCTTGATTTTGTGTGGTTTCAAATAGTAATTCTTAGCGATATACATTCTAGATCTTGGCAATCTATAGAATCTATATCAAATTTAGATCCAGATCTAGACCTAAAGCCCAGCATGAAACAAAAAACATTGAGTATGGTTAAATCTAATTGAGATTGGGTTGCCTAGATGGAGATTAGCCGACTTAGATCTAGGTTCCAAATTTGATCTTTAGAGACTGTTTCATCGGAATCATAGATCAACATCCTAGTTTGATCCTGTAAATAGAATCCAGTTATTTTAAGAACCTAAAGTCTAGATGTTGTCCAGATCTAAATCAAGATCCTACAAGGCCTAGATCTAGATCTAGATCTAGATGTGAGCCTAGTCCTGATAAATTTAAATCATCTTGATATTGTTGTATCAAGAATCTAATTTAGGTCTATGTTTATTAGGATGCATAAGCCTAAATTTGGCAAGTCTTTCCCAAAACTTTGTCGCAGGATTGTGATTATTTATCGCCCAAGTCCGAAATTTAGTGAAGGCCCTATCTTGAAAGTGTTGGTCCATGCCTTGATATTTATTAAGATGTAGAATCAGTATCTCGATAGACCAAGTTTATTTCAAGCTGTCGGTTCCATTATTGCTACAGTAGTGAAAAATTAGGTGGTAGACGTTTTTACTTAGCCCTAACTTTAATTATCATGGCTATTTTTTTTTAATAATTATACTTAAATTCAAATTGCAGTGAAATACTACGAAAGCAAGATCTTGAATACAAATTATCAATCCAATATTTTGGAGTGAAACTTATCATATAATTAATTTATGCTTAGATTATTGCAATACATATTATCAAAGTTAATAGGCCTATTTTTATCTAGACCTGGATAGCGGAAATTTAATTAAAGCTTTCTGTTTGTTTATCGCAATAGTGAAATTTAGTCGATGGTATTTTTTGTATAGGCCTACTTACAAAATAATACCTCAGTGAATGCAACAAAATCAATATGTTGAAATCAGATCTTGATTACGAGCTTTGTCCATTTTTGCTTAATTTTCATTCCTACGTGTTCTGTTTTCTTTTTGGGTGACCTCTTCTCCTTTTTATCTGATACTAAGTATTCATGAATGATTTTTCCTTAATGCAGCCATGCTTTTTTTCATTTCCAAAATATTTCATCCGATTTTAATTATCACAGTAAATTGTGACACAATATGTGTCTTAAAATGATTTCTTGATTGCCAAATTTCACTGCCTCTACTTACTCCATTCCAAGGTGTTCTGTCTTTTGGGGCGACCTGTTCTCCTTATACAAGGTTTGGTTTTGGTTTTTGTATATAGCCAGTCCACAACAAAATGATCTCACTCAACCTTTTTCCAGGGATCATGCCTTCATGAATTTTTCTGTAGGCCTATACATTTATGCTTCTTTTCATTTCCAAAGTAGTTCATCTTACCTGCTTTAAGTTTTGTTCAGAATATGACTCAGACTTATCTTCGTTTTTATAGACTTCAAGCCCAGACAAGGATAAATTGAATTGAGTTGTGCCACATAAAAGTAACTACATTTGGTTTACTTTTGCTCTGAGTGAAGGACATCACATCTCGAGTGCATAGGGCATAAATACTGAATGAATCATGGCAGCTGCTAAATAATTTTTTTATTTAATTGTTGCAGGCCCCAAGCCTTCCAAAATTATAGAATTCAAACTCCACTCAGAGCTGATATGAAATGATCCTTATTTAGGCTGCGTTATGCAAAGCACCTTCGCTTGGTTTATGTTTTTGTTCTGGGATTTTCATTTTATTCGCAAAAGAATGTCATTTTTTTACCTGGCTACAATAGCAGTGATTTTCAATCTCAATCGAGAAATATACTGGAATAAGGCTACATTTCAGGTTGTCATGAGTTTTTCACTTTTTTTTAAAACATTCTTTGCTTTTTGTTTACTGTATGTATACCCAAGTTAGGTAGATTATGAACCTGTTCGGATTCAGAAAAATCTGCTTAAAGTCGTAATGTTATAAAATATTATTCAGTATATAGGTGAAGGCAAACCTCGATTTATATGCTGAAAAATATAGCTGTTTAAAATTAGTAAGTATTTACTTGTGTTTATTTACTAAATGCGACACTAAGATAGCTAGATTATGTTCTACAAAAGTTAAGGCTGTGCATAGCATGGCTCATGATGTCTTTTGAACGGGCAAACATGCCTGTAAAGCGTAAAGGCTAAGCATTTTCTATAAAATTTGCTTTCCAAATTCTTCGTGGTACAAGTAAAGAATACATTGCTTTTCTTTACGAACCATGGATGATCTATTGATACCATTTTCTTCCTCTGCAAAAAAAAGGAAGAGTTTATTTCACATGACTGTGCTTTCCGTTTGCCTCGATGTGGCTACTGTTTGTCTTCACAAAGGTCTAGGCCTCTGGGAGATATATTATGTGGGGCGTTTTCAGAATCACCATGATTGCGACAGCAAGTTTTCGGCCAATAATGTTCTGGATAGATGTGCAGTAACCGTGATACCATTGGTAGCAATTTTTTTTTTAGAAAATAGAGGTTTTCCCCATTCCTTAGAGGAGTGTTGTTTAGTATTTATATTGGACATCTGAAGTATAGCTAACCACGTGGCGATAGAATAGTCGCCAACGCACATGCTGCCAGATATAAACACAAGGCTGTTTATTGCAATATAAAAACCTCGTAAGCTAGAAGACACACTAAAAATTTTGTTATAACAAAATAACATACTCCGAAAAATAAAACAAGAAAAGGCATAAAAAAGCTATCTCTGAGTAAAAATGGATCTCGGACAGAAAGCTGCATTAAGTTTCAATAAGTTCATCAATAGTTATCTCCGAAACTGAAACTATCAAAAACCTATTGAAATTGCTGATGTAAGCAGCACTTAATACAATCAACAAATACACTACTGGAGATTCTAGTGAGCATTGTCAGTGAGGATGAGCTGGTACTAATCCGATTTTCTCTGAGAGGCACTTCGATGAATGCAAAAGCGAATATAATTCATAAAGAAATACAAATTACAGCAATGTTATCATACCTTAGGGTAACGGAACTTTGTCATGTACTGCCTAAAGTCTACTCCGAAAAAATTCTGAGAGAATGATAGAATGTCATAGAAACAATCCCAAGAGCAATCATATGAGTTGATCATCATAGCAATTGAATAGGAAGATGGTGATGAACTCTGCAAACTATTGAAAAAGTCTATGTTATTGATCATGTTGAGAGTTGTAGGTTATAGGTATGAGCAGAGGTTAGGCAGAATGAAAACTGACAAAGGATTGGAGTATTTTTGTCTACATCATAAACAGAAACTTAGAATAACAATAGTGTCAAAAAAGTCTTGTATCTATAGATCACAAGCTTTAGTAAAAGATGAAGAGGAGGAAAAATAACAGCAGTTCAAAAAATAAGAATCACAATGCTAGATTTAAACCTGATCTATCAACTAAAATCGCTGAAAATTTGGAAGATGTTAGATAATTTGCACAATTTCTAAGATATTTTGGTTAATTTTTCAAGTGGTTTGCGGAAATGCGTGAAGGGTCTACCTTAATTAATAACAAATTATAATATCATATGTATACACAAATATATATTATAAAGTTCAAAAGTACATAAGTCATCCTTTATTAAAAAAAAAATAAAGAAGAAAGATTGTTATATTTACTGACGTCAACAATGTTGCCTAAAATTGTAGAAAAAAAATTGAAATATAGGACAGTTTCCTACACTAAAATATTTCATAAATCAAAATCTATGACATCCAATATAAGTATCAACGTCCAAATCAGTATGAAGTCACTAGATCTATACTCAGAAATTGTGACTTTCACAGCGAACAAAAGTGAGCAAACATTAAACCCTTGTTACATTCTTTCTTTTAACGAAAAGGGACCTAAATATCATAACAGAAGGTTTTCCTAAGATACCAAAGACATTCTATGTTTTTATCTTCTATTTAGAATACTAATCAATTCCCTATTAATTGATGCATGTTTAAGGAAAATTTTATGAATATTACGTGATAGCTCTGAGGCTCAGCATGTAATGGCTTTAGCAATACTATCGTCCAAACATTCGCAACAGTTCAGGAAAGACGTCCAAACTTTTAAGTGTTTATTTAAGGGTCATAAAAGAAGAGAATAAAAATTACCGTAAGGCGATCTTGTCCAAAGTACCCAGATACGACCCCGGAGCAATATGCCGTGGTAAAAGGTTCGCCATTATGTTTATAGGTACTCGATGAGTCGGTGTAGTATTTCCGATGGTACCCTGAAAATGGTAACGCACTTTTTAATCTGAAGATTTTCTCTTTTTTGTATAGAAAACGTGTCACCTAAAATTGACATGATCCCGGTATCGCCACAAATGACGATTTCACTACTACTATTACTACTACTACTACTACTACTACTACTACTACTACTACTACTACTGCTGCTGCTGCTGCTGCTGCTGCTGCTGCTGCTGCTGCTGCTGCTACTACTACTACTGCTGCTGCTGCTGCTGCTGCTGCTGCTCTGCTACGATTTCTACTATTACTGCTACGACTTATGCTGCTACTGCTTCCGCTGCTTTTAATTCCAACACTAAAACCATTTATTATTACTGTGCCAGGATCCACTACTATTGATGCTTTAACAAATAATGTGCCTTCCAAAAATTGTAAAAAAGTAATTTTCTTTTAATCTTCAAAATAAATTGACTTTAATATTTGTACTAGAGTAATTGAATGTTTTGCGTCATGGCATACACCACCTTCATTATTTTGTTGGGGATGTCTAGATGGTATCCAGATAAGCGAAGATCGAATGTCAAAAACAACATTTATCTCTCGTGCAGGAGTGCCAATGCTGATGGTGCCATACTGATAATGCATCCTCTTGTTTCAAATTTGAAATGAAGAGAAAGTTCATTGATAAAAGTCATTGTAAAATGGATTCATTTGTAGCTATCGTGCGTTTTTCCAAGCCAGCTACCGTTGCTTCTTTATTTATTTATTTGGCTGTTATTACACATGTGCAACCATACTAGGTTTAAGGCTGGAAAAACTACAGAAAAAAAAAAAAAAAAAAAAAAT
>BLXT01005178.1:21437-33798 GCA_019648995.1 Plakobranchus ocellatus
TTTTTAATTAAGACCTATGAGCCATTAATAGAAAACCGAAGTGTTTAATTGATAATACATTGAGGAATACAAGATAAATAGTCAGCGTAGATACATCGATAACTAAGATAAAAGATAAAAACAAAGTTGACAGATTGGTATATGAATGATAAATTCATCATTTGATAAATATATTAGTAAGTGCACATACAAAACGTGGCAAATTTCAAGATAGGTCGGTATGAAAACCAATAGTAGACGCCCAAACGTTGGAAAAAAACATAGGACTCACATTATTTACTTTTTTTAGCTCTATATCTGTTCTCGACACATGCGGGTGTGAAATCTGATAAAAAATAGAAAATAAAATTTTGCAATGCCAGATAGTTTTGTCCCTGTTTTAATCAAAAGTGTATCGTCAATAAATTGTATTTATCATGTAGTCTCAGCCCTCATTTTAATATGATAATTGATTACTTAAATAGACCCATAGTGGTGAGTTGACCTATAATCAAAAATAATTGAAACTTAAAAAAAGGGCCAAAATTAAGCCGTACTTTTTAATCTGAAGATTAAAATTTTTTCTTAATTAAATGAAAAGTGAGTGGCTAGATAGACGATTCATTTCATAGGTCAGGAGGTAGAAAATAGAAACATAGCAGGATAGATTTGAAATTCGTGTTATATAACAAGATAATTTTGAAAATAGAAAAAGAAATGTTTATGTCGTATTCAATCTAACTTCAAGCTAGATAAAAATTTAAAAAATTTAAACATATTTATTTGTAAAAATGTAAACATATTTATGGCGTGTTCAAAGTAACTTCTAGCTAGATAATTGTAAAGAAAATTTTAAAAATTTCAAAGAATTTGTCAAAGTGCAGCAAGACTCACATAATAATATTTTGGTTTCGGTCGGCAAGGTCTTCGTTCAGGGCTCTGTAAATCAACGAAAAGTGACGCCTTCTATAGGATTTAAACATTATCCCCATTAATTTAAGATTTGTCTTTGCTAATACTAATTCGACGACATATTGGTTGCCAGCAGAAAAGTAAACGGTTATTTTTTTTTTCAAAGTCATAAAAAGCACTTTAAAAAAAAATCTCTCGAAAAGGAGAGGTATATAAAAGAGTAATAGACGTTTCAAGCATAAGTATGTCTAGATACTTAAATAAAGTAAAACATAAGGAGAACCTAGAATATATATTCCAAAAGAAAAAAAAAGACATCTATTTTCTGCAAAAAATAACAATCATATTGCTCAATGAATCAGACCTTTTTTACACTTGTTAGCTCTCTTACCTCTCTCGAGGAACCGTCACGATAATAAAGTCTTTGGTGGGCTTGGATAGTTTTGACATTCACCCCAGGTCTGTGGGACTCTCTAAGTAATGTGCTGAAGATACAGTATAGGATATTTCTGTAGCCTTAGCGTCAATGAAAAACAGTTGCGGATGTTTCTAGGGGTTGCGAAAATTCAGATAAAATCTATTTTATCACGATTCCGTCAAATTTGCTCATTTTATTATAATGGTTTCATAAAGAATGAGCTTACATTTGTGAATGTGCGGCAGTTTTGTTCTCCTTTACTTTCTTTTATAATTCAAGCATTTTATTTGATGCAGATGCGATAATTTAAATCTTATACTATGTGTGGTCAATAATTGGATTTAGATTGTCTAGACACCTCTGACCTGTCTGATTTCATGATGTTGCTTCTCACATGCACCCCAGTGATTAAACCATCATTTACAATATCTGTCATCAAACTATGAATTCCTTGATATTTGACGAGTATTACTGTAATTATTGTTTATCATCATCTCCATAATCATCATCATCATCATCATCATCATCATCATCATCATCATCATCATCATCATCAACATCATCATCTCCTCCTCCCCCTCATCCTTCTCCTCCTCCTCTTCATCATCATCATCATAATCATCATTGTAGTTTTTCGCGAAAAATCTAGAACATCAAGTCAGAAAAGATGATGAATATAAAAAAAAATTCATGTATATATATTTATGCATACTTTAAAACACCAGCGGTACAACTGGAGACCAAAGTGATGGTAAACACAACAGCAGGAAACAAATGCATCTCCAAATACTCGCCTGCGAAGAAACGGTGGAAAAAATGGTATCAGTTTAATATGAGGTACGCTCAATGTTAAAAGACTCCTTCGATAAACAACCCAGCATTAAAGCTTGTTATATATATTGAGGTGTACGTGAGATTGTTTACTATAGACTTTGATCGGGTGTTTGTGTTTATAGCTTGGAAACAAACAAGTGACCTCAGGCTTTCAAGCTCTCCGTCAGACCTGACGTTCTTTTAGACGTAGGTATATTTAAGGCACCGATTTAAGGTCAAAGGTTTGGCACCACTTAAAATATATTTATGCTTCAACAGCCTTCTTTGCTTCTTGTTTGCATTTCCTGTTTGGACATTCTATTATTGTCAATCATAGTCCTCCACTCAAATATGTTCTCAGCTAACCATATACAGTTTTTTATTGCTACCATTATCTATCGTTCATGAGTTAAAACTTTCGTCTTAAAGTTTTATTTAGTAAGCGATCAAAATTATCTACTTCTAGCACTGATTGATTGACTTTTTCAGTTTATGATATCCTCATTATTCTACGGATAAACCACATATCTACTGCTTCTTTCTGATATCTTGTTTATTGTCCAGTACTCTAATCCATACATTAGTATCGACCATAATATGTTTTCATTATAATGTGGTAACTATACGTCATAATCTTTCTGTTTTTCAGCATTGGTTTCATTTTTAGGCGTATTCTTTCATTCTTTTTAGCAGTGTAATTCATTGCCTTAAATTTCAATTTGCACCGAAATATAACCTTAAACTAAATAGTATTATTAAAAAACAAAATATTTCTTCTAACAATGCGTTTGTTATGAAAGTGAGGAAATAATGCCGTTTGTTAAAAAAAAACAAATCTCAACGTAAATAATGCACAGATACATACCTTGGTAGCGAATAAAAAAAAAAAAAAGTTCAATTCAGCTTTAATATCTGATGGCTTGTTTTCAATAATTTTGTCCAATGTTTTCTACATTTAATTTGCATATCAACCTAACAAAGGCAACCTGTAGAAATTGGACGTGTCAGAAACCTTGCAACCTTTCAAATCCCGTCACTAAAATTTATCACTGAAGTCTTATCACAAAAAGAGAGAAAAAAGCCTTGGCTGATAATTTTGTTTTTGTTTTATTTAACTTTAGTTGTACTTACGTTATTTTTACTTGTTGCAGTTTATCATGGTAATTTATGTATTTGGTTCTTTTTGTTGTTTTTTTTTTTCGAAATGTCCAGAAATCATGATTTTTTAAAAATAAGGCATGGTGGGAGCTGTGCTTTTTAATCATTATATTTTTTTAGGTGTGCAATGAATGTTCCAATTTAACATTTGCCGCATATGTCAACGTATCCCTCGCTCGTTATCTAATATTCATTGGATTTATACACATGACTGGTATGGACTTGATAAGGTTGACAGTAGGTGCTTCGAGTCTTTATACCAAACAAATAACGTTAGCGCTAACCTGCTATAACGTGCGACGAAAAGACTGAGGGCAACAAGAAATATAAACAAGATTTGACAATATCATTAGGTGGTTAGAGATACAGACCGTTCTCACATTCTAGTGGAGGCAACCACACATAGAGCTTAATATCATTACATAGGACAAATGAACTCTTTGTAGGCGAGCAGCGTGGTAAGTGGCTTGTGATCACTGTGAATTGTGAATGGTATGCCTTGGATATATTCACTGAACGTTTTGCATGCTCACGTGGCTGCTAAGTCTTCTTTTTCGACGATTTCTGCTGGTTTAGTGTGCGGAGTATAAAGCTCACTGGCCTGCGAGTCCCATCCTCTGCTACTTTGTAGTAAGACGGTACCCAGACCTTGGTTAGAGGCATCTGCTGCAATGATCGTTTCGCGCGACGGGGAGTAGTGTGCTAAGATTGGAGTGCTTGATAATAGCTCCTGTCTTTTGTGAAAGCTGCGACTTGAGATGATCCCCACAACCATGCAGAATCCTTCTTCAGAAGGTGTCTCATTTGTTTTGGGAACCACCACCATAACGGCACACCAGTCAGTGTGTAGATACAGTGGAGTGTTCCCTCGCCTTTTAATTTGATAAATTAGGGTTCCTAAAGGCATCCCCATCCCGAGAACAACTGTGGAAATTCCTTTGGAAAGTCGGGCTTATCTTTCACTTTGGATTTTCTTCTTACCTCCCCGATCTTTGTGATCAGTTCAAGTTCATTGCATGCTGATCCGCATAATAGTGATATTGTTAGCCCTTTGACGACGTAGGGTTTTTCTCTCGCTGATTTACCTTCATAGGTCAATGTCTTCTCAGTGAACTCGAGTGTGTTGAGCTGAATTCCTCCTGAACCTCTGAGAATTTTCTCCGGAGGTTTGACCTGGGCGGAGTTTGTGCCATGACTTCCAATGACTGAGCTTGCGGCTCCCGTGTCCAATTTGAATTGGACACCAATTTCATATACCGGTCCCAGAAAAGCATCGTCTTGTTAAAGGAAGTTGTCGTAGACAGGTTGTTCAGAGTTCACCTCTGTCTTTAGTCTACAGATTCTTTGGTAGTGTCCCATCTTGTAGCAGTAGGAGCCAACAGCTTTCCTGAGTGGGCATTCAGATCAGGGATGTAGGCTATAACCACAGTAGCCGCACTGGTTGTCCTTGGGTTGTGTTTGAGTGGGTCTGGTCTAACTTTGAGCTTCTGACGGTACTTTTGTGCGAGAATTGTTGAAATATTTTGGCTTTCTAAAGTTGGTCAATTCCTATTTAGGGCTGGAAACGACAGCATCAACTCACTGATTCGGCTCTTTAAGGGCCTTCCCTTGAGTTTTGGCATCTTCGGCGGAGCGACAAATATCAACGCACTTTTCAGGGTCAGCTGTCGCTCTTTTAGCAGATCTGTTCAAGACAAAGGCATAAAGGTTTATTTGTGAACAACCTTTCCTTCTGGGAGAGATAATAGGCAATTTGGGTTCGTTTCTCTGGTAGGGCAGTCGGCTACCAAGTCAGAGGTACGGGGTTCGAATTCCAGTCCCGACCAAGTCAGTTTTTCAATGCTCCTCTGTGTCCACCCAGCACTAAATGGGTAGCAAGGTCTCTTAAGACCGGGTGAAAGTATAGGGGGAGAGGAAAGCAATGGAAAACTTCCTCATAATGCCGTATGCCGAGAACAATCAGGACCCTACTCCCGGTTCCCCGAAACTTGGACTAAGCATGGGACCCACTTTACTTTTTACCTTCGTGTCCACTATAAACAAGATTTTCTTACACATTGGGTCTATTACGTAACGAAAGTCGTTCTCAGAACTACTGGTTGCCAGAATGTACGATGTAGGTGTTGCCAGGCTTTCCCAGTTATATAACTCAATATGCCACAATTACGTTATTTTATTTGATTTTTTTTTCGTAGTTAATCTATCTCATGTACCAAATACAACGACAGTTTTTTGTACAGCTAGGCTACGGAGGCTTTTTTTTTTATTTTTTCGTCTTCCAATGTGTTCCAATTTCTTTCATGCGAAGTCAATGAATGTTTTCCCCTTTGGACAATACTCATGTCGTAAAGAAATGAAGAGTTGATTGGACCAGCGATAATTTCATGCTCTCAATTTATGAGATAACGAATGCTTTCCAATGGCTGAGAAAATGCCCAGTCTTTGGTAAGAGATGCATTTCATATTATCGTTGGATAATGATTATAAAACCCATACTATAAAGTTTACCAGTGATAGTGTATGCAATAATCTAATTATACTGTGGGAAAAGATAGTCAATTAATATAGTATTCTAAGGAAATAAAGAATTTATATTTAATTGAATCATACACATTAACTCAGAAATATATCAATTTGTATTTGAAAAGGAGATGTGAGATGTGGTCAGGCGTCCGTCAAAATTAATCTATACATTTTCGGTTTTTACATTTTGCCAAATCATCTTGTCAGGGAATTTTCTGAAGTGTGTGTGTGTTTTTCAGTTGTCTTTCAATTGTAACAACGCGCACGCTGTTTGTGTGGCAGAACTCCTTAGGCTAGCTGAAGTGAGTAGTGCACGAGTTTACCTGTCATGCTTTGGGATTGACTGCGTATTGACTGATGACGCTAGGTTGAGTATTCACTCGACGACGAAACGCCCAACTAACAACACCTCAGAGATACATTCTTGTACAATTGAGCCTTGCCAAATCAATTTTGATACTCTAGTATTAAAGTTGCAGTAACCAGGGTCAAGTTTCCTCGAGTCATTATCGGCAGTACTATTTCACCAGTCCTTTTTTTCGTGTCAAAGGGAATCTAATTGTTACTGTTATGTTTCCGATCCTTTTCCATTTTTATAATTTATAGAGAGATTTGGAGAGATATTTTTTTTAAGTGAAAACATTAAATGCATCAATATATCCCTATGTTGATACATACTTTATAACATCTGCAGCGCAACTGGAAACCATCTTCAAACACTCTGATGAACAGCTTCAAAATCTAATTGATATTGTAGTTTCAAAGAACGAAAGAACGGGCTTATCTTTAAATGTGAAGAAAGAGGATGCGGAATGCGCAGTAATCTCAAAAAAATACTCAGACCCCAAAAGCAATGTCGAGGCAAGCGTGAAAATTACAAGAAAGTTATAAAATTCAAATATCTTGGCTATCTAATAGCATTATAAGGAGATGCCCAAGTGAAATTAGTTAAAAATAGCCGTGGCCAAAGAAACATTCCAAAAATTGAAACCACTGCAAAAGACAACAGAAATATGGACACTAAAACAAGGGTTATGAAAATATATGTGTGGTCAGTACTATTAAATGGCAGTGAGCTTTCGACAATAAGGAAACAGTGAGTAAACTAGAAGCAGTGCAGATGTGGTTTATCAGAAGAATGATGAAGATATCATCGATGGAAAAAGTGAAGTAAATCAGTACTGAAAGAGGCTAATCTTCAGCGATCATTAATTAAAACCTTAAGTCGCAGGCAACTACAATTTTTATTGCATATTTGCCGACACAAGAGATGAGAATATTTAGCAATCACCGGAAACATTGAAGTCAAATACAGTAGAGTTAGACAGAAATTAACTTTTATTGAAACTTTTGCTCCTAGGCAATTTGTAATGGTAGCAAAAACAACTTTATAAGGTTAACTGAGAACAGGTCTGGAGGAATATGATGCCAATTGCTGCTCCAGAAAAGGCACCTAAAAAGGAAGAAGAAAGTGAAATAATGCAAGACCATGGACTCGCTATAAGCGTTTCAATCAAGTCTCAGGTGACTGTATCCTTAGTACAGCAGTCATATAGCGTTTGAGAAAAAGAGAGGATTTTTTAAAAAATTTTGTAGAATGTCCAAGCTATTTGAAATTATAAGTTAATCCAGGCCCATTCGTGCGATCTATTGTATTTAATATTCCATTAATTTAAAAATAACTTTTAGACAGAAAAAATAAAATTAGTTCTTAACGCTCACGTACACATTAGTTCTAGATGAAATTTTAAAATAACCAATGAGGTAAAGACTCGTATACTTTCATATATATTTCATACGGGTGGTTAAAAAATGTGAGGGCGAATATTTAATTTACTATTTATTGCAAGAGCATTCTCAGAAGATAAATAAAAATAATGAGTTGTATCTTAGATATGATGGTGAACTTTATACAAAGAACTTAAAGGCACACAGTAAACGTTCATGAATTCTCTCATAAGATGAATAAGAATTTCATTGTTGCTAACTAATCATATTGTTGAATATCGACATCATCTATATAAACAGTATTGGCATGTGTGTTAGTAATTAATCGTTCCCTATAATCTTCTAGATGTAAGCCTTAGCAGTTGTTTTGTATTTTAATCTGTTGAGTTGGATCCCTATATGATATTAGCGTTTAACGTGACATATTGAAGTTTTCAAGCCATTTTGTCCATTAGACTCTGGAGTTTTTAAAATCTTGTGACCCATCTATTGTCTGCAAACTATTTAACATTCTCGGTATTTCTCTACCTCTAACGTCAGAACCTTTACGCATGTCTCATAAGGCAATTCACACTTGTTTTAGTTAAGTATGCAGCACTTTTTTTTTCTTGCTGTTATTTTATGCTCTGACTTGACGTGCAGAATTTTTTGGTTTATTTCTTCTGTTTTGAGGCATGCAGCAAATTTCTTTCTGAGAACATAAAATTTATTTTAAAAGGAGCATGACGCTTCACACTTTGTAGAGTTCAAGTGAATAAATTTCTCTCTGACAAATCAAAAACCCTTAAATGTCACCTGATTTCTATCCGGGAAGTCTCCCAGGTAACAATGTGTATAAAAAGAGATGCGAGCTTGACAAGAAGCAATTCCACCTATCCTCCTAACTGACAAGGTTCTCTGATCACTCTATATTGATGTGTTATTGCCTCTATTTCACATTTTATGGAGACTACGCAACATTTTTTGCCAACCTATTGCACCAGGACATTAAATCGTTGTCGTCCATGTCTTGGCGTGTGAACTCGTAAACCTGCTCTGCGTTGCAACATTTGTTATCCAGCCAAAGTCTATTTTATGTTTTTCAATTAGATAGATAAAGATAACAGGTACGAGATTTAATAATGTGTAGCAAACGTTTCAATGTTATCACATTGCATCATTAAAAAAAATATAACCTCTCATCCCCTCCAAAGGATCTACATGACTGTTTTATCTGTGTATATCCGTGAAAACAAGTTGAATTGACACTGATAAGACTATACAAAATGCAACTAACAGAATTGACACAACAAACGTAGCTTTTCTTAGATGTTGCTAAGAAGCCTCAGTACCTGACGGAAGACAGTAGAAATCTGAGGTCAATTGAGAATTTGAGAAGCTGCATATGCTTTAAGAAATACTGTGAAAATCAAACTTTTTCAACTATTTCTATTAAAAAAAATTTTTTTTTTTAAATTGAGAAAACCTTCAATTAAGCTGTGCTTTAGACATACTGAAAAAAAAAATGGATCATTTTTGTTTTGGTTATTTTTTTGCATTGTTGTGTTGAAAAATGATATTTCTTGCAGTTTAACATCGTCAATATTGAATGACATGAAAAGTTAAAATAATGACTACAAAGACGAGCATATTTAAATCGCACAAAGAATTCGATTATTTTCTGGCTTGAAAGTATTATATAATGATTGTCTCACTCAACAATGCCACCAATGTATCTTACTTATTGAGTATTCAGGATTTACTTTTTTGTCTTACTTTTGATTGTATTTCAAACATACGTGAAAGTTAACATTTTCTACTATATTTTTCTATTTATCTTTGTCAGGAGACCCAATTAAAATGCATCTTTTCTGCTGTTGTACTTACCGTATGCAGCTTGTGTACTATTATATTCGTCTCTTCCAATTCTTTTTTTATTTTATTTTATTTTTTTTTGGCAAAGTCTATTTTGTGTGTGTGTGTGTGTGTGTATGAGAGGGGGGGGGTCCCCCAAAAAAGATTGAGATAGTATTTGAATAGTCCCTTTAGAATTTACTGTAAACTTTAGAGTGAACTCTGCCAGCTATCAGCTCGATACTTGAACTGCTGACGTTGTTGATGTGCTTCAATGGCTGACATGCCGTTCAGTCTTTAATAGGAATATGCATTTTATATTCTCTGGGGAAACAGCAAACATTAATTACAGTGATCTTATGAAATATAGTCAAGATATTTAGTCGAACTATACTTCAAACAAATTTCTCAATTTAGTGTTAAAAAGGAGTGTGAGACTGTGAGATTAGGCGTCCATCCATATTAGTCCACAAAACATTTTTGGTTTTCATATTTTGATTCAGTATCGATGAGAAGTAAAAATGAAGTCCATCACACAAAAAGAAGACGAAGCAAGTTGTAAGATTAAAACTATTATTTAAAAATATGTTCACAGTACGTATATTATATTTTTTACATTTGCTTATCTTGTAATTATGTTTTCCTTTCCTCTTTAGCGAAAAATAATATTCAACAAATGAGACTCTCAGTTAGGGGGATGTAGAAGTTTCTTTACATCACTTTAAAGCACACAGAGATCTTAAATAGTGGTATATCCCGAATGTACAAAATTCAAATGATCTTGCCCAGTCATACTTTCATTTTTTTTAATCCATCAGACTGTGGGGTGTGTTCTTTCTTAATCTGTTCTTTTAATTCCTTTGACTGAGTTAAGGTCGCTCTCGCATTTTTATTTGCGGGTTCTTATTCTAATTCCTTCATCAGTCACACTATTTATCATTATATTGAATATATATGAATAGCTGATAGCTTTGGAGGTAGGTAAAGTATAATATCGTATAATTTACGCCCATCGGAGTTGCCGGAAAAGCATATTCCACTAACCAGACCAAAACTCATTGACTGATTTTTAATTTTAGTTCAAACTTTGATGATAGTTTTTATTATTATTATTATTATTATTATTATTATTATTATTATTATTATTATTATTATTATTATTATTATTATTATTATTACTATTTTATTTATTATTATTATTATTATTATTATTATTATTATTATTATTATTATTATTATTATTATTATTATTATTATTATTATTGTTATTAATATTATTATTATTATTGTTATTATTATTATTATAAGTATTATTATTATTATTATTATTATTATTATTATTATTATTATTATTATTATTATTATTATTATTATTGTTATCATTATAATTACTAATACCATAAGCTTCACTATCAGCCTACTTTTGAATCTCCAATCATTTACCTAAGCAATAAAAAATGCTATTATGGCATGAAAATAGAATAGAACTTGATTCATAAGAAAATTACAGACCTCTAGAAATTAATTTTTTTTAAAATATAATTAATTCATCGATTTTAAAAGAAAGAAATTACAAAGAAAAAAAAATGTGTCTTTTATTTCACCACATTATAATGCCAAGTGTTTTTAGAACTTATAAATTCTTTTCTGTCCGATACCGTACACAAAGAAAACGTCATTATTTACTGGTTCCTACCTAATGATAAAATGTCCAGGACAAATAAATGGTCCATCTACAGCTTTTCAGTCGACACGGCCTTTAGAGCTTACAAAAAAGTTCAGCCACACCAGAGCAAGTAACGTTTGAATTTAAAAAGCGATAAAATTATCCTTCCTCTCCTTTTAAGTCGCTGTGGAAAGTGAGCTACGATCCTTAACTTATCTGTGAAAAATAGTCGCTGTGAGTGTGAATTGAGGCACATTTCATGCCGGTTTTCTGTTAAATGTTGCTCAAACGTTACGGAACGGTATTGTTATAATTTCCAGCATGCATTTGGTGCTGTGAAGAAGTGACTGGCCTGATTAATAGATAAAATTCTTCCTAGAAATGAAATCTAAAACTTGGAGAGAAGGTTCTTAATTTTCAAAATATACCCGCGTAAACCTCGCAAGGAAAACTAACACAATCATCTACTTGTGAAATTTTGTTGACACCCCACAAAAATTCGCATATGCCTTACTCTTTGCCCCTAGGATTCGTTCCAGTAATACGAAAATTTATCATACAAATCAGTGCCATCTCTAACCTCTCCTTCTAATTTAATGCTGGAGAATATCTACCTAACTCAGTAAATCAAGCATTTAGATGTAGTTTTTAACGTAAAGTACGAAATACTTTTTTTTTTTTAAACTGTTTCGTTGACTTTAAGATTTTTATTTTCTATGTGCATGTTTGTACTGGGCAACAGTGGTACCTTTCATTATTGCTGTGCCTACAGAGCTTGTTCAATAGAGCTTGTTCAAAATCACTAATAATCTGGATATTAGTCCCAAAGGTGTGGGTCAAGCCATTGCAAGCCGATCATAGGTTTCATTTTGAGGTGAGTATTAATAATGAAGGTTTTATATTTCGACACATAGTGACAAATCAATTATTCTCTCCCTTTTTTTTTTGTTTGTATTCATCGCAAGTACATCAATGACTCATCCAATACTTTAAAAAAAAAAAACAACGCTTTAGGTTTGCCTGTGAATATTTCACTGGAGGTGTGTCAGGGGTTTAGATTGAATATGATATTTCGGTTAGTTTTATCCTCTGTTCGTGAATGCCAAAATAACAGAAATGTATAGCCATCACAGTAAGTTGCTGAGCAACAGTGCTATGCTTTTACATTGCCTCTTACAGATAGATTATGTTTACAACGCAAACATCAAACAACAACCAAACAACAATTACTATCAATACTTCTAATACATCAACCACTACTTCTCTTACCAGTAGGTTTTCTACTACTACTACTACTACTACTACTACTACTACTACTACTACTACTACTA
>BLXT01005178.1:93889-104217 GCA_019648995.1 Plakobranchus ocellatus
TATATATATATATATTATAAAGTAACTGAACACGAAGATGCGAAAATACCAGTATTTTGACATTTCTATCAAATTTGTTGTAGATTTTTTTTTAACTGTTATTTGCGAATGCTGAAATCACTTCAAAGAAATCTGCATTTTTATATATCTATACTATATGTATATATGTACTTTGAATTTTATGTCATTTAAAACTCCTGAGCCTCTGAACAGAATGACTTCAATTTTTTTTTTTTTTTTTTAATATAAGGTTTGGCAGAAGGTTTGGTCTAAAAGTCCAAATTCTGTCTGCTTATTTTTGGTTTTTACATTTTATCCTCAAAATATAACTCGGAAGTTTGCGATCAGTCATGTTGCTAACATTTTTGAAAATTATAACTGTTTACATTTAGGCCATAGAGATATACTAATCAATGCTTTCATTCTGGGCTGTATTGGAAGTAAAAGTCTAGGTACTAGCGTTGATACCTTAATCAAAGCGGCATAAGATCTAGATCTAGATAGGCCTGATCATGAATCTAGATTCAAGGCCTAATTCTGGCATTGCTTTCATTCTGAAATTATTCTACGTATTTAATAGATAAGGGAAAACCACCGCATCTCATTGTTTTATTTCACACGTGTCATAGATTGTAAATTTGTTGTGAATTAGCCACTTACTCAAGGGCGAGTCACTCTTATTATGTAGATGATGCAAACACAAGAAGTCACGATGTCACATGCATGAAGTAAAAACTGATTAAAGATATAGAGTCTAGACCATGAGAGTTTGTCTTGATTTATTTTATGTTTAGTAAAACATAACATGGTGTCAGAAGTGTTTCCACCAAGATCCACCAGTGAACCAGTTAGTACTGAATCCCCACACGCCTCAGAGGAAAGATTTAGACCAGTGAGAGGCAAGCCAGTCAACTAGTCAAGATCAACCAGGTACCAAACATTGAGCTAGAATCTAGATCTAGATAAAATTTGAAATTTAAAAGTTTTGACTGACCTGATTCAACCCTTCGTCAAGCTAGAATGGCGCATGCCGATTTCAGGCCACCAGACTATCTATCACTGCAAGGTAATGTAGGGGAAAACTGGAACAGCTGGTACCAGCAGTTTCAAAATTTCCTAAAGGCGAAAGAAGCAGAGAACAAACCCGACACAGTAAAAATAGCGATGTTGCTAAATTATCTGGGTCCAGAGAGCCTGGAGAGATACAACAATTTTGAATTCACATGAGAAGAGGGCCGCACAAGTTACGCGACGGTAATCCAGAAATTCGAACGACACTACCTGGGCATGAAGCGAACGGTATTTAGTCGGTACCAATTCTGGACATGTGTTAAGGAAGAGGGCAGGCCCTTGGAGGACTTTTACACGCATCTCCAATATCTGGCAAGGCAGTGTGACTTTGCGGAAATGGATAACATGGTGCGAGATAAAAATCGTTTTTTCTATCAAGGCAAAACCTTTGAAAGAAAGATTGTTGAGGGAGGACAGTCCGACCTTGCAAAAAATCAAAGATCTCTGCCTAGCCTTTGAAGTAACACAGATTGAAATTAAGAAGATGAACAAAGCAGGTACAACGACGAGCGGAAATGACCAGTCTAGATCAGTGGCACCTCTTCAACAAGTCAAAAAAAGAAGAAATTTGCACCTGAACCGAGCAAGAGGATATGCAAACAATGCGGATCGGAGCACAGGCCAAGGCAATGTCCCGCCTATGGCAAAACTTGCCACAAATGTAAGGGGGAAAATCATTTTGCTACCGTTTGTCGCTCAGGGCAAAAGAACAAAACTCCTCACAAGACAAAGGTTCATGAAGTTGAAATATGAAGTGAAGAAGAGGAACAACATTTTTGGGTTGGAGAACTAGAGACAGACGTGGGAAAAAGATGGTCAGTGAATGTAAAGGTGTGTGACACAGAAATAAAGATGAAGGTGGACACAGGAGCGGAGACAAGTACCATACCAACAAAACTGTGGGAAAAGATTAAGAGGAAACCAAGGCTAAGAGAGTCAAGAATGACACTAAAAGCATTTGGAAACACCAAAATAGAGAATGAGGGCACAGCCATTGGCCCCATATCAGTGGGTGAGAAGCAGATCAGGACGGACATTTTTGTAACCAAGGGCCAAACTACACCAATTTTAGGTCTACAGGTATGCATGGAGCTAAATTTGATTCAGAAAGGAAAGAATGGTCAGCACATTCAAGCTAATGCCATAGATCTAGTAGAGAAATAAAAAAAACCTACAAGAGGCCAAACCCATTGACAAAACAGGATTTGCAAGAACAATTTCCAGATCTTTTTGAAGGAGTAGGAAGTTACAACGCCCAATATCACATTCATCTTAAAGAAGAGGCAATACCCGTCATTCAACCTCCTCGCAGAGTGCCGCCAGCTATAATGCCAGAGTTTAAAAAAATGCTCTAGGAAATGGAAGAAAATGGCATCATAGAAGTTGTAGATGAACCAACTGAATGGGTCCACAATCTTGTAATAGCCCAGAAGCCAGATGGGTCACTTCAACTATGTTTAGATCCAAAAGCACTGAACAAGAACATAAAGAGGGAAATATTTGAAATTTCCACCTTTGAACAGATAGTACCACAGTTAGGAGGCAAGAAAGTCTTCACCACTCTAGATCAGAAGGATGCCTACTGGCAGGTAGAACTTGATAAAACAAGCTCTAGGCTGTGCATTTTCAACACACCATTTGGACGCTATTGCTTTAAGAGAATGCCTTTTGGGATTTCAAGTGCCTCAGAAATACTACAAAAGAGAGCCTATGAGACATTTGGAGACATAGTAGGACTCCACATCCTTCATGATGACACGCTAATCGCAGCAGAAACAGAAGCAGAATGTGATGAAATTCTGATAAAGGTACTTAAGAGAGCTAGGGAGCACAATGTCAAATTCAATTTGAACAAAATTCAACTGCGCCAGCAAGAAGTTACTTACATGGGCAGGAAAATCAGTGCTACAGGAGTGAAACCAGACCCTTAAAAAGTCCAGGCTAAATAAGACATGTCAGCACCAGAAGACAAGACTGGAGTGCAGAGAATACTAGGGATGGTCAATTTCCTAAGTCCTTTTATACCAAACATGTCCACACTTACAGGACCACTAAGACTGCTTCTAAAAAAAGAAGTACAATTTCAATGGAACCACGAGCAAGAGGGGGCACTACAACAAGTAAAGAAAACCTTGAGTGCAGAAACAGTTTTGAAACTATATGACAGCAAATCAAATGTCAAGATACAATGTGATGCATCATCAACTGGGCTAGGAGCGTGTCTCTTACAAGAAGGAAGACCCGTTGCCTATGCAAGCCGAGCATTGACTGAGTGTGAAACAAGATATGCCCAAATTGAGAGAGAAATGTTAGCAATCGTGTTTGCAGCTGAAAGATTTAGCAACTACATCTATGGAAGATAGGTAGAAGTACAAGTGACCATAGGCCACTAGAGACAATAACCAAAAAGTCTCTACACACCGTTTCCCCAAGACTTCAAACCATGATGCTGAGACTTATGAGATACAAAATACAAGTCAAGTACACGCCAGGATCTCAGATATACATTGCGGACACACTGAGCAGAGCATACATGTCAGATCAGAGTGACATGAATAATGATGATGACGAAGCAGTTCTAAGAATAATGTCAGCAACTGTGCAGCTGCCAGCCACAAAACAAAGATTGCAAGAGATAAGAAAAGCCTCAGAAAGTGATGAGACCCTCAAAAAGGTCAAGCATCACATCATAACAGGATGGCCAAGCCACAGAGGTACCACAGAACCAAAAGTACAAGCTTTCTGCAACCTCAGACACAACCTACATGTTGAGAACAACATAGTGTTTTTTGAAAACAGAATGATCATACCTGAAGCCTTGAGAAAAGACATCTTGCAGAAATTACACAGTAGCCACCTAGGTGTAGACAAGTGCAAATCAAGAGCAAGAGAGAGTATTTTTTGGCCAGGAATCACCAAAGACATCGAATTGCATGTGAATAAATGTACCACATGCGCCAAGTTTAGAAACAGCAACAGAAAAGAGCCAATGATTAGCCATGAGATACCAAACAGGCCATGGGCTAAACTAGGAGCTGATATTTTCCACTTTGGAGGTCATGACTATTTGCTGGGTGTGGATTACTTTTCTAAATATCCAGAAATAGCCAGGTTGAAGAACAAGATAGCAACAGGGGTCAAGACAGTCCTTTGCCCTATTTTTGCAAGACATGGGATACCCGATAAATTGATCGCCGATAACATGCCATTCAATAGCTATAAGATGAAGCAATTTGCAAAGGAGTGGAACTTCACAATCACCACCAGTAGCCCGACGTATGCCCAGTCAAACGGACAGAGCGAGAGGTACATACAGACTGTCTAGAGTCTTATTCGCAAAGCAGTGGAAGAAAACAACGACCCAAACCTCGCGTTATTGAGCTACAGGAATACACCTATTTATGGACTTGAAAAGTCACCAGCGCCGAATTAAGGACCAAGTCCCAAAACTTTTGAAGCCACCATATGCCGATGTCAAGCAGAAATTTCAAGCCCGTCAAGAGAAGCAAAAATTCAACTATGATCGTGCTACAAGACATCACAAGAATTTCCAGCTTGATGACAATGTCAGAGTACAGCTTGGAAAAACATGGAAAAGAGGAGTCATCACCAAAAGGCATCCTACACCAAGGTCATATGACGTAACCTAAGAAGATGGAGCAACGTTGAGACGAAACCAGAGGTTCATAAAGCCGAGTGCGGACAAAGCTGTTATCTTCCCAACAGACATGTCTGGCAACATGGAGATGCAGCATCAAGATCGTACAGAATGTGGTATTGGTGATAACAACTCATCGTCACCTATGGTCGAGCCACAAAGCTCACCACCACAACCTTCGTCTGCATCACACTTGCATAACACAACATCCAGAGTATTTACACGATATGGTAGAGAAGTGAGACAACGCAACAAATTAAACCTATAACACAAAAGCAGAGCCAATTCATAGCCTTTGCAGTTGAATGAAGATGTCTCTGACCACAAAAAATGCACACACACATTGATAAAGCAGCCACCCAGACATAAATACCACAGACAGACAAGCATTAAATTGCAGAACACTTTCTAAATAACACTTTCACTAGGTGGATTTATATATTTGTTAGCATTCCATACTTTTCATGCTGTGACTGAAGCGACGTCCATGAACATTGATTAGTAATAGAGGTCTTATTGACTTTTTAAAGTTTAAAACATTCTAGTTTATCAGAAGTCTCATTTATGCTGAGGACAAGTAATCTCAAGTGATGAACTTGTTGTGCTTAACAGCTATCTAAGTTCAAGCGACTGAAATCACAGGCAGTTCATAAATAATTTCGTAGCTATATTTTTCAATCAAGTTTTTCAAACAAGATCTTCATTGTTAACGTAATTTCACATCATTACATTGCGGTAAAATAACTAAATCGCTGTGCCACCTTAACTTCACATTGCTTTTTTTTTTGATTCAGGCTGGATAAAGTTAAATAAAATGAAAGTTTATATAAGAAAGGGGGATGTCATAGATTGTAAACCTGTTGCGAATTAGCCTTACTCAAGGGCAAGTCATCGTTGCTATGTAGATGATGCAAACACAAGAAGTCACGATGTCACATGCATGAAGTAAAAACTGATTAAAGATATAGAGTCTGGACCATGAGAGTTTGACTTGATTTATTTTATGTTTAGTAAAACATAACAATACGGCGCGCATACTATTTAGATCTAGATGTTTAAAGCAAAACCTCATGTCAACATGTGGATTATTTGTTCTATACCTACTCTCTCTCTCTCTCTCTCTCTCTCTCTCTCTCTCTCTCTCTCTCTCTCTCTCTTGCTTTCTCTTTCTTTCCTCTGGAGAACGGTGATGCAATTCCTCTCACCCCTTATACAGCAAATAATTTACAATAAATAATATTAAATAAATGTGTTAATGAGGAATAACGGATACGTTTCTAATCATAAAAGATTTCTAACGATTTTTAACGGCGATATCGCAGTGGGTAAGTGAATACACTAATACATGGATTTCATAATTTTGAACTCTCTCTTATAGAGGCTTAGAAATGAAATTTCTTGTGAAGTATAACCATATTGCTAATTCGTCTTTTTTTTATTATTTTCCTATATATGTACCGTCTCTCGTCTCTCTCTTTGAATCCTTTAAAACTGTTGTTTTAAATATATTTTACCTTCATAATTAAATGCCAAATTGTCTAAGCCTACTATTCTCTCTCTCTGTTTGTCACTTTTTTGCTGTTCTCTTTGTTTCAGTAAGCATGACCTTTCCAAATGTTATAGAAATTGTATTCAATTTGTTTTTGTCGCAGTGTCGATGTAATGGTTTCTTAGCAGCATATATGTTTTTTCATATTTTAAATTTATAATAATAATTTTATCTAAACGACTCTAGCTAATGCCTTTTCTAATCGGTTATAGGGTAGGCCGAGGTAATCGCCCATCATACCTGACTCTTGGAGGAGCGAATCCTGATTTTTTCACGGGCGATTTCACATTCGCGAATCTCACTGTGCCATTAAAGTGGAAATTTCGAATTGACAGGTGGGCATTTGTATCAGCTATACTAATTTGTATTATGTGGGATGAGCATCGTTATATATGAGACTTAATAATGGGCGATGAGAGGGCAGAGAGAGATAAAGAGAGAGAGAGACAGAGACAGAGAGAGAGAGAGTGATCTGGGGAGGGGGAGGCTGGGAAGGAAAGAATGCAGTACAGGCAGCTTAAAATAAGGTAAAAAAAAAAAGGAAAAGGAGCAAGCATTGAAAAATGGAGTGGAAGTGGATGAGAATGTAAACGATGAAGCAGCGTCTGTAAAATAACAGAGGAGAATGTCAGAAAAAAAGAGGTAGAAAATGAGAGAAAGAGATAGATCGATAGACAGATTTGTTGTTCATGAATCCATTTCACATTCATTTTGCGCCATCTCATCGGTAACTATTTAAGACATTTTTGATCTACCGGAAATCCATGAGATAGAAATTAATAGAAAAAAAGACGAGTTGACAGGAAAATGGATAAGGCAGCAGAAAAGGCAAGAGAAAACATGATTTATTCTCTCACATGCTGTAATTTATACCCTTTATACAGTTGTTCCTTTTGTCTGACAGAATACAGCTTTTTAACGGCGAGTACACCTTTAGCGATGGTGGGTGTCAAGCAGAAATAAAACCCACTAGCCCAATGCTTGTCGGGCCGTACGCAGAAGTGGACCGTCTGAATGCAAAGCTTGGAGCCCAAAAGAGCTCTGCGCCAACTCCATATGTAATGGTTAGTAGTCTTGACAGTTTTGAAATGGAGGGGGAACATCGGCAAAAGGGTGAACAGCAAGTTGGCCTACCTTAAACAATTAAAGTAGTTCTATTCACCAGTAGGACAAATCGTAAGAATTATCATCTGCACTTAACAATGATCAGACGTTGGTGGCACGGCGGATACGAACTGTTTTGAGATCCGCAGGGACCGCTTCTGTCATTGTTTCGAGCTCCGCCACCGACTTTCTGGCCTTAGAGAGGTTTCGAAAGCCTGTGATTGTCTGATTTTAAACAGGCTATAATGTATGCTAAAACTAAAGCTCAGAGATAAAGAATGTTTCTGCCTTTGCAATTCAAAATGGTTGTACAAGACCATATGGAGATTGTATATTGGATGATAGAAGTTTTGGACAGGGGTCGAATCTTCCCTTTGACGTCTCTCTCTCTCTCTCTCTCTCTCTCTCTCTCTCTCTCTCTCTCTCTCTCTCTCTCTCTCTCTCTCTCCCTCTTCTTTTAAACTCTCTCCCTACTCTCTTACTGAAGGAAAACTATCTACGGTTTTTGACGAGGGTCTTGAAATGCTATAGAAATAGCTCTGCTCTTGAGCTTGCTTTTCAAAGTGTGCTTGTATTTCAATTTGGGCGTCCACGTATCTCCACTATTCTATCAACTCTGTATACATGATTTGTATCTGGCTAACATCCATCCGTATAAAATGGGTTATATCGACAGAATGAGTCTTCATAAAAAATATCTAAGTCTATTCACAGCAATATTTATTCAGATTTTCAATGTGTTCCAAAATTTTCCTCCAATTATTTTATGCAAGTGATAAATAATACCATGTGAAAGAAAAAAGAATGAACAGAAACCCTGAGATTATTGGCAATTAAGACTGGTTAGATCAGCAATCAAGCAATCCGATAAGTTTCCAGTCACATACAGCCATTCATAACTTCCTGCTCTCCAGGTGTAGTTGCTGCTTTTGACCTGATGCATATTTTGCTTTATTTAATTTTCGTTATATAAAATCTAGCTTCATTTGAGAAGCGATTGAGATTCACTGTTATCTAATTACTGAAGATGCCAAGCTCTTGAGTGCCCGACACATAAGCCTCCCTTAATACCGATATCTCTTTTTACATAAGAAACGTGCAAGGTGACGTAGAGGTATCCTTCATTACAGTGAATCATAGATAGACAGGATCCAAACTAGTAGTTTCAATATCACAGTACAGTTTATTTTCTTTGGCAGGGGTGGACCTAAATACTCCATTGTCACGAGTCTAGGGTTCTATAACAAGACCAATGTGTTTCCATGTGTATGAATACATAATGTACACTGTCTGATACTCTTATTGCAGTACGAATTTGACTGCTCTAATGTAGACAACCTGCCAGATGTAGAGTTCATCATAAATGGAGAAACGCTTTCCTTGTCAAGCAAAGATTACGTTGTGAAGGTAAAACCTCTATTCGAACGTGTGTGTGTGTGTGTGTGTGTGTGAGGTTTTTTGTTTTGTTTTGTTTTTTGCATGGGGGTTGCTTTTTTAAAAACTATAACATCGTTATGAGGAGCGGTGGCGCATCTGGTAGGGCAGTTGGCTACTATCCAAGAGGTTCGCGGTTCGATTCCCAGTCCGGGCCAAGTCAGATTTTCATTGCTCCTCTGTGTCCACCCAGCACTAAATAGGTAGCTAGATCTCTTAAGATCCGGCGAAAGTAAAGGCGGCGAGGAAAGCAATGGCAAACTACCTCAAAATGCCGTATGCCAAGAACAATCAGGACCCTACTCCTGGTTCCCCGACGCTTAAACTAAGCATGGGACCCACTTTACTTTTTATAACATCGTTGTAAAATTATGTACACGATTTTTAAAAGGATATTGCTCTCATTATTTTTATATGTGATGTGGACTGGCAAACAATCTAAAATAACGTTCATGATGTCATGGCCATTATAAGATTTCACATGTCGTGAGTAAAGGTCGAAGAAGAGACAATAAATATACTGTATATGTTACACATTACATTGCGTTGCAATATTAGCCAGCCCAATGCAATTCGGAAGGTTAATAAAGCATATTTATGTACGTTGCTATTAAGCAAACTTGATTTGACTTCTGCAATGCACCCTGTTATATACAGGGACCCTCCTGTCGCGCGTTCGAGCCCCGCCACCAGCGCCCTGGCCTGACAGAGGGCCTGAAAGTCTGATATCACATGGTTGTAGACTGGTTGTCTGCAAAAACGAAACCCTCTTCTGATTTTGAGGTTAGGCAGCCTTTTAATCGCAATAAGTGTATCTTTTATGTTCGTGTGGATCTCAATATGACTGTGGCTAACTTTCTCCTGAACGTGTCCTTCGCTCTTGTCTTCCACTTAATTTGAGACTGGCACGTCCTTGTCGTCGATTTGATTTTATCCAGGCATCAAATTTTCATTCTCGTTTGTCCTCGCCTTGTGAGTTTGATTTTGCCCAGCCACCTTGGACTTGTGTAAAACAAAACTAGATTTAGAAATGCTGATTAAAAAAAAACAAAACAAAAAAAACGTGCATCATGTTTTCAAAAGAGCATGAACTTTTACTGTTTTATCGTCTCTTTTTCTAGCTCTCTCTCTCCATCTCGTCTCCTTCTCCCTCTCTATCTCTCCCTGTATACATATGAAAAAAGTATAAACACATATTATATATATATATATATGTGTATGATATATATATATATATATATATATATATATATATATATATTCATATATATATTTATATATATGCATACATTTTTCTCATTTTCTCACAGAGATTCCATGAGGGTTCCATGGTTTGCCTCAGCGCTTTCAGGGGAAGAAAAGACTTTACAGAGTCTCTCTGGACACTTGGACAGGTTTTCATGAGAGGTTTCTACACACATTTCGACAAAGCCAACAGTCGGATCGGCTTTGCAAAGGCGAAACACTAAAATATTACAATAAAGACTAATATTTTATCACACGCTGATATTC
>BLXT01005178.1:151015-162722 GCA_019648995.1 Plakobranchus ocellatus
AAACTCTTTGAGTTATGCCTCTTTTCCTGTTTCTTTTCGGACATCCCTCGTATTTCTAAAGATGTATTTTAAGCTTTAAATTTGTGTGATATTTTTTACGTCATATCTCGTTTGCAACTCAAAAAGAAATTTCTCCGGCGTACTGACAGGGGACTTAATGTGTATTGTTCAATTAAATATCAACTCTAGATTGTGTAGGAATGATATATTTAATGGCTATCTTTTCTCACAGTAAAATCAGATTCCTGCACGGACTATGTTACTCAAAGATGGATAATATAGTTTCATAGTCAGTTTTCAAGGCGAATATTAAATACTCCTAAGGTTTTTCAGTCATAATGTACAACATCAGAAATATAAAGAAAGAGATAAACACTGGCCGAGTCAACTTTTGATTTCTTACTACATTATTATCCAATGGGCAAAAATATTGAATAAAATTCTATTCAAAAAGAAAATGAATCACGTAGGAACGACAAAAATAATACGGATATTAGGGCATACTTAAGTACACGAGCAGCACAACTGGATATCAAAGTGATCGTAAGCACAGCAGCAGGGAAAAGGTGCATCGTCAAACTTTCTCCTGAAAATACTGCAAGAAAAATGTTATGTAAAATATGAATATTTAGGTGCGTTTCATGAAGAAAGAAGTATAAGTTGAGAGTAATTCTTAAAGACTTATTAATGAGGAATAAAAAGGGAGTTTTTAGCGAGACGGTAATAGTATATTCAATCCCGGAAATAAACATCTGATGCTTTGTACAATTTAAAAATGCTCCTCTTTGTATCTATTTTTCTAACTATTTCCGTCGCTCATCCTTGACTATGTTAAACATGAACTATCACTTTACAAACACAATATGCGCAGAAAAAAATATTATAAACTTACCAATCTTTTTTTCAAATTCTACAAGATAGCTTTATTTAAGATCTTCCTAAGGCGACGTTTTTACAACGAAAGTAATGAAATATTGTTTAATTTTCACATTTTTATTAGCATATGAAGCGTACAACACTCAGATGAGTCCAAAACTCCATTAGGTAGTGCAGCAGATGCGCAGAAATGCAAAGCTTACCATAGGCATCGAGGTCTCAAACTCGCTTCGTACATAATCTAATCTTTCTGTGCTTGCCCTCTTACCTTAAAGCCACTGTTCCCTTGTTGTTCGATAGACTGTCAAGTTATTTTGAACTCTACATAGATTTACAATGAGATCAAAATCAAATAAATATAGCCTAAGAAAAGGTGGAATCATTATATAGAGCCATACCTGGAAGGAAACAAAAGAAACACGTTCAAGTACCTTTTATAAACTTTTTGGCTTGTTTTTATCCAAGGATGGGGAAAATTTGTTAAACCCCGTCAAAAAAAAAAAACGTTTTAGAAAAGAGATGTATCGAAAGCGATTCCTTTTATCATGTCGCCGTTCTCTTATCAAAATAATACCTTTGACCTGATAGTTCTATCAGTTTTATTATTTAATAGATAATTCTTTGTTGTTGCAGCTATGGTATGCAGATAAGGTGTGTGGATCCTTTTGAAATATCTGGGAGAGAGGAGGAGGCGAAATTAGTATTTGTCATTCAATGAGTTAAAATTAAAAGATTTGGTACACATATCAGCATATATCTCATACTCGCTATCTAAATCTGTCTGATTGAAAGCAAGAAACTGATATGAATTTGATAACAATTGTAACGGTGTACCGTAGGTTTTTTCGGTTATCAAACGGAATACATAGGGCCAACCAATTTCGGCATAGCGGACACGAGTTGGCTAGAGTTGGCTAGAGATGTAGCATGGTCTTTGTATTGTTATGGAGACAGATACATATCAAAATTATAGTCATTCTAGGGCCATGACAGTCAGGAAGATGGGACAGAAGTTGATTCAAGATTTATACAACCTAATATTGGTGCCTGGCGAGCTTGCCATTTAATTTAGGGCTAACAGTCCGCATTTGGGATCTAAAATAGAAGGGTTTTGTCTTCTCTCTATGATAGTTTTTATAAATCTTTTTCAGACGCAATATGAGAAGTATAAACTTTCAAAAGACTGGTGTTTCCCGCAACATATTTGCACTATACAAACTGCTCAAAGATTTTTTTAAAATTGAATGTTTGAGACGGACACTTTTAATTTTAAAAAATGTGGGGTTTCTTTTTAAGTTCGTTACTTTTCACTTAAAATAGCGCCGAAATGTGAAATAATGAGCGTTTCCCCAGTGCATTGCGGAACAACAGTCATAATTTTGTTCAGTCAGATCTAAGCTAAATCTTTCGATTTTATGCCAATGGAGCTTAAAAACTTGAAAAACGAGGCAGTTTAATTACTATAAATAGAGCAAATTTATAGATGTTGACAATTTTATTCTACGAACAGATTGGAGCCATCTCTGCCAATAATAATACATTTATATTCTATGAAAACGATGCACATCCATCCAGTGTCGATTCATATGATGCCAACTTAAATGCTGGTCCTTTGTTTGATCTTACATAAGGCTGATATCTTTTATCTAAGGCATAAGCTTATCTAGAAGGTATCTTCTTCACTAGGGTAAATTGGTCAGCGAAAAGAGATAAACGCGAGTCCAACAAGGCTTAGTCTAATCCTGCTCCGCATAAGTTTTCCCGTAAAAGCTTAGGGGACGTTAAATAACTGTTAACTTAATCTAATGTATTCTTAGCACTGCTGTCACATAGATTTTAGAAGAGTAGACCGTTTTAACTATGTCTTTTGGGTGATGAATTAATGAATTAGTATTCCTCAGAACATCACTTGACTTGGGGATTATGATATTGTAAATGCAAAGAAATGTTCGAATCTAGTTTTCCATATTTATAGTGGATAAAGAAAATTATGATTAGAACCCTGACTGGTTCAAAAGATGAGTATCACAAAGCCAGAATTATAAGATTTATGAAAGAAGACTAAGTCAACTTATTCTCAGCTCAATTCAATGGCTTTTCAGAAACAGATTGGTGTGTTGGCTGAATTGATATTTTTTTCACCCGAATCAATGTTTTCTTCCTGATCAGAAAAGGGTTTCTTTGTTGTAAATACTAGCCAGATTTATTGATGGCTTTCATCATTTTGCTAAAAAATATTATCTGTGAAATAAAATTCTACACAAGAAACTTGTACTGCCTATTTTCCCTTTGGTTTTGGTTGTGACACACAATATTCTGGAAAAGTATTGTTATTATTTCTAGTGTGCAGTTAATGGTGTGTGTAAGAGGTTGACTTGACCCGTGTCTAAAACTCTTTAAATAATGAAAGACTGAGTCGTACATAAATTAATTGAGTTTTGAAATAATTATGCCTACGTAAATTTTTGTGGACAACACTAACAAATCCATATTTTGGAGGATTTTTTTTGTCTTTTCTTTTTTTGGTAGGCCACACAAATTTGTCAACACGTTCACATGTTCGGCAAAAGTATGCAACCACCAATTCAAACTTATAAAGACAAATAAAACAACACAGACTATATATAAAAACATTTCGCCCTAAGGCTTTATAAAAAAATAAACAAATCACGAACACAAGTAGTCTCTATGGCATTTTATTTGTGTTCGTCATTTTTTTTCTTGATAAAGCCTTAGGGCGAAATGTTTTTACGTATATTCTGTGTTGTTTTATGTGTTTTCATAAGTTTGAGTTGGTGGTTGTTTACTTTACTATAATTATTTCATTTCCTTTAACCACCATTGCATCTTCAGGATCCTTAAACTTATTTATCTGTTTCTGGGAGTGTTTTTTTATTCCTAAAGAAAGAACAGTAACGCATATCTGTACGCATAAAGAATGCGCTACACTACGCCAGAATTCGTCAAAAACAAGACGCGATCTCTCTGTCGATTAAGGTCATAAAGCCCTAAAGACTAAAATTAAGAGAGCTAGGTTCCTCGATTAAGTCTGGTCAACAATTCTATACTGTATTCAAATAGGCATCTTCCAATTTTCATGTTTCTGAGTCATGTGGTTTGAAAAATTACCTGATTCGTTTATTTTTTGCCAATGTCAATTATTAATATCTGTGAACCTTCACAAATATGACTAGCCAAAGATTTCATGTATATAACAAAATGAAAACAAAAAGGTTCAGAGGTAATAGTACATGTTTAATAATGCTGGGTCTAGATATCAGCTCGGATCAGGAATAAAGTATAATAACTTTGTTTGAGAGGTAGACACTATGGAGGCGAATCCCAGTCTAATGTATATATTTTTTTTTTTTTTGTGATTGAATTATTGGCTTAGTAATTAACTTTTAGGCACAGAAATACATGGAATATCGTAAAAGAGTTATACACTTGTGGCAAAACAAATTCAAGAAAAATGTTATGCTTACTTTGGTTTGTTCTTATTGACTACTTTGAATGAAATTTGATAACTTATGCAAATCCAGCAAAAACCGGAGATGTATGGCTCTGCTTCCCTGGTATTGGCTGGGAATATATTCCTGTAGTATTTGTATTTTTAGGTTCTGTAAAGGGTCTGTTTTCACTTTTTTCGACTTTTGATTATTTTAAGGCTTGCTTTGCACTGCCACAGTTTGCTTCGGCTCGCCCATATGTGTTCGCAGCTGCATTCTATCAGGCATATTTTTTCTGTTACATCGCAATTTATTATTTGCCATTACTTTTTTATTTTTTTCATAAAAGAAACTTTGACCACGCACGGACGAAAGTAGATGTTTAATACAAAGATTTTTAAACACAATATATCAAACGAATTTGGTTTTTTAGATTTTCTCAACATTAAAAAGTATTTAAAAAACATTTTTTTTACTAAAACTTTGCTATTTTTAGGTGATTTACACAAAACTTGTTGTGATTGTTCAAGTTTATCTGCCAAACACTCGACCAGAGAGGTTTTTTTGTTTTTGTTTTTTTTTTTTTTTATATATACGGTGTGAGCTCTTTTATTTAAAAAACTAAATAAATCGGGAACGGTATCAAAATTAGAAATTTGAAACAGCAATATTAAAATTCTTTTCTCAATAAATTTGGTACATACAAGAAAATTCTTTTTTTTTTCTTTTTTTAAACAACAGATTTCGCATATTCATAATATGAGGATCTTTTGAGTAAAGTTTCATTCCTCTGTTAAGCTCTGCACCTTAAAGTATACAAGCACAGGTACCCAATCTGTCCACTCTCTATCACTTAGCAGTGGCTATTTCGTTAGCACAATGATAGCCTTGTAGGGACCACAGATTTTCTTATTTAATGGAAATAAAAGATTTGCTAAAATATGTTTTTTATGATGGCAAGCTAAAGCACGTGGTGCTCAAAGTTCATTTTTATTCAATGGAACGTGTATAAGTCAAAGATTAATTACAACGGAAAAAATAATCGGGAGCAGGTGCGGCCATGATTGTCGCTTATCTGACTTCATCATTAAGAGCCTCACTGGTAATGATGGATAGCCGAAATTGTGTTGGCTGATCAAAGAGACTGTCGTCTATTGAGTCAATGTCGCGTCGTAAGTCATGAACAAGAAGTGGTCTCGCTCATCAGGCAAGACGGCAAGTCTGTTGTTTATCTTTACTCAGGCATAAAAACAAACAAAGTGAAATGTGTGAAAACAGGCTGTGCACCTCGACGTCATTTCAGAGCTTTATACAAGTGGAAAGAATGAGGAGAGATAGAATTAGGGAAAAATTAGAAAATGAAGCAAAAGAATAGAAGATGAAGAACAAAGAGAGGCACTGAGATATGACTTAATTCAACGCAGTCACTATGGATGAGGATCACGGTAATCAATGGTCAAAATATTTTGGGGCTTAATTTTTTTGTCTTGTCTTGTTTTGTATTTATGTCATATTTGGGGTCGTTGGGATAATCTTTGCAAACAAGAGAAAGACGCAGGCAAAGTGTTCGCAGATTATCACCGGTACATGAATTGGCAAATGGTGAGGTAATTGAAATTACCATTGTAATCTTTGAGCTACTATAAAAAAGTATGATTTTCTTATTAGCCGTTGCTACCCATGTTATCGCCGCCTGTGCAAAGAAAAAGCCTTTACTCAATTTCGCTTCTGTGACTTTCGACATCCTAGCTTTGCCAAGTTCTGATCTGCAAAATTATGGTCTTTTTAATCCCAAGAAAGATAATAATAACAATTGCATACGTCATGAAGCTGGAAATGTGACAGGAAGGAAGTAGCAAGACAAGATCAAGTTCAGGAAGAGGCCATAGCAGAACAAGAGACGGATAAAACAAAAACTAAAGCAAATTTCCAAAATATATTCTGCCTTCTCCATAGACTTCCAGTCTGTACTTTTAGCGCGATGGACAGAGGCAAACGCTACCTATTTCAAAATTTAAGTTGTAATACACAATTTTGCAGTCTACAACCTGACTTCTGTTGCATTAGCCCTTTATTTATGGAACGAAACAGAGAAAGGACTGGCATCTTTCATTAGGCACTATCTCAACACGATAAACAAATTTGAAGAAGTTCTTATTTTTTGGTGCCGCTTACACAAAGCAAAACTGTCTATCAAACAGTTGGTTTATCAAATGCTCTCCAACAAACCCACTGGTACAACATCAAGCACACATACCTTTTGCGTGGGCAATCTCACATTGAGATAGACTAGACAACAGCCACAATCTCATAAAGAGAGCGCTTAAAGGGTCGGCCATCAATGTTCCATACGATTGAGTGGATATTATGCAATCAGCGCTGAATAGACCTAGCCCCTTCATTACCTCACTCATGACATTTTCATGAATTATTCCGGGGTTGACATTACAACACCATAAAGCCTGTTGTACTTTGCTTTCAGTGCACTTCAGATGATATCGGTGACAAGAAAGCCATCCAATTCAAGCTGAGGTTTAAAGATGAGTTCTAGGATATACCATTTCCAAGAGGTTTTGGAAGCAGGAAAAATGAAAGGTCAAAGCAAGTGTATAAAGAGTATTTGAGTGCCTACATCTTCAAAAATTCAAGTCTATGATCGACAAAAATTACCATCCACTTTATGCCAGCTTTTATAAGAATAATTTTCTCTCAAGTCTCAGTTTTGTCACATGTCATTACATAATGTTGTAGGAAAATATATGTAAAACAGCAACAAATTGTTGAAATGCACAAAATCCTACTCCAACATTTCGTGCAGGGAACAACAATGGTTTGAAATTCATGTGCACAGGCTATTTCAAATGTATCTGGCTAAAAGGAGAGGTCCAATTTTATTGTGAAATTTCTTTTACAAGAGTATTTACTTTAGAAATAATGACAGCTCATTTAAAAAATCACTTGATTATTATAGACAATCCACCATAGAACATTCTTTATTTTGCTACACCAAGGTAATCCAGATAAGTGCCAGTTTGGTCGTTATGAAGTGAAATAAGCAACAAATACGGCGCTTATCAGATCTTATCACGGAATGAAATCAGATAAATTTCATGAAATAAAACATGCAGTTTTAATTTGCAAACAGCATTTATCATTTGCATGATTTGTCTGTGTTAAACGTTGTATTTATTAGTGGGAGAACTATCAGGGAGAAGAATGATCACAATTGTAACGCTGCCTCGTATAAACAAGCTTTTCCTTCTCCTTGATCGTGGTGGTTATCACGCTATTTTTGCGTATTTTCTCAAAAGAAATGTTCCATACAAAAAATAGAAACCTTATCTATTTTAAAAATTTTAGACCAGGGTTGCCATACCTGGCACTCTAGAGAACCGCATGGCTCTCAAGTTTTTATTCTGGCACTCTGACACTTCTCTAGCACTTTGGGACAATTTGTAGATACTGAAAGACGGTCTGGCTCTTTCTGGCACTTTTCTGACACTTTTCTTGTGAGTAGTTAGCCAAGAAGAGCATTGGCCAGTTGATCCTTTTTTGTTTTGTCAAAGCAATTTAGCTACAGCTAAATAAAAGCTTCTTTAGGCCTGCATGAGTTTTATTTGATGTGATTTTTGTCCAAGCATGATACTACCAAGACGATTTAGAAAAAGGATACATGGAAAAAGATCTTTCTACGCAATCATAAACTACAAGTAAGTCAAAATTTATATAACTTTTTTAACTTTATACTGTTGACTATTTGATCAAATCATGAGAAATTAGTGAAAAGTGTTTCAAGCCCTTATAAAGTATTCATTTCCGGTTTACAAAAATTTGTGTTAGTATTATAAGTTGATCTATAAATGTGGAACTTTTCTGGCAATTTAATAATTAGCATCTGGCATCGACGGGAAAAACTGATCTGGCAACCGTGTTTTAGACACCAATCAACTCAGTCTACTATTTGCAGCATTAATTTTATATAAAGAATAATTATATGCTACTTCAGAGCTCTGTGCGTTGCGACCAAAACCAAAGAGTAAAGGGATTCAAATTTCGTGCGCAAAATTTTGTTTTACAAAGAATATCCCTGAGCCAAATCAGGGAAAATAAGGATAAATTTCACTAGTATTTACAATGAATTAATTATCTTGCGCATAATGTTAATACGGATTTAAAAAGATAATTATAAATTCAGCCAAAATACCCAAACACTTGCGGAGAGGCGATTGAATTGAGTCCAGAATAAAAATATTTAGCTTCTCAAAACAAATCATATAATTTTAACTTTGAGATGCGCATCTTTTGAACCAGTCAGGATTCTAATAAAAGTTGCTTTACCCACCATATTTATGGAAAAACTAGATGCTATCATTTATTTGCATTTACACAATTTGACTCCAAATGTCACATGATGTTCGGAAGAAAGCAACCGATTTTATCATTAAAAAATGATCATTAAAACTGTGTATTCTCCACGAAATCTCTTTGACGCTAGTGCTATGAATGCAGTAGATGAAACCTTTTGTTTGACTCTATTAATTTTTAAAGAAGAAACCAAAGAGGTCACGACGAATTTACCCTACAATGAAAATACGTCTATAATAAGTTTATGCTGGTAGAGCAGATAATATGCCTGCGCAAGATTTGAAAAAAAACCGAGCATTTAAATGATTATCATATCACCCACGAACCGTTATTGGATGGATGTACTCCATTGTAGCTAGATCGTTTTTATATCTAGATTTTAAAAATCCATTTTGTTACCTAAAATATGGCTCTAGATCTAAATCTATAATTTGTTCTTTTATAATAAAAAAAAATTAAAATCTATAAACTAGCTATGCTCATAGTACATGTACTCCCTCGCTTTCAAGTTTTTTAACCATTTGAAAAAAAAATTAAAAGACCCTAACCTTAGATCCAATTTTCGAAGATATGTATTGAATTAGCCTACAGATCCGCAATGAAATGGGGAAACACCGTTGTGCTTTCAAACTTCTATTATTTCGCCTCTCCTTTAACTTTGAAATAAATGAAATATTCACGCGACACCATATCTTTGATATGAAATACTTTGTCTTACCTTTTTTTTTTTTAATCTTGAGCAGTTTTGCATTGTTATATGTGATACAAAACTATTCCTGGAAACATAAGTTTTAAGAAGCTGTAGAGTTCTCATATTACGTTTGAGAATGTTTGATAGAAACGCTATTCTTCTATATTCGACTTCAACTACGGGCCGTTAGGACTATATGGTAAACAGCATTCTGATTAGAACTTGAAAATGTAGAATGATCTAAAACTTTTGGCGCAACAGTTTAAGATCTTTTTGCATTGTGAAAGTATGTGTAAATTATATACATAATATATAAACATATATGTTGGTCACGTAAATAATATTTATTTTTCTTGAAATTAAAATCCAAATAAGCAGACTCTAAAGCAAAACTAAAAAAAAAAAAAAAAAAAAAACCACCGACTCCTTTAAAAGCACATATTATTCGGTGCAAAACAAATTCGTTATGCATTATAGACGGAATTTAGGCTTGCTGTAAAGCAGAATGTAGCCGTCATGTACAAAAGCTAACGCTTTCCTGCAAAAAAAAAAAACTGTATATATTCATTATCATGGCACATTAAATGGCGATCTTGTACATTTTGTCATGCTGTATTGCGAACTGTATTAGTCTTTGTATAAAAGATTTTTTTAAGGCGAAGTGGTTGTGTCTTGTCATTTTATCTGTACCACAAATCATAACTAGTATGTTTTTGTAACAGTAAACAGGCAGATAGTGATAAAACCAAATTAGTCTTCCATAATTCTCGCATTTCTTTATCTTTAAATTTCTGGTTCATTAACACAAGATTCACCCAGGTACATGGGTTAAACACAGGTGACCCCTCAATAATCAGATGCCTGAATGCTTTAATCGTTAAACTATTTATATCCCCAAACTTGTTTCCTTGTGTAGCTCAGATACATTGTTCTGCTAATGCTCAAATTCATTTTTACCAGCCGTCACCTTGAGTATGGTGCTTAAAGGCGGCCAATTCAAAACAAATAAAAACATCAAGCAAGTTGCTTCTAAAGAGTGTTTATTTATTTATCTTTTTAACATTGATGAGATAAAAATAAGCCTTTATGGACATAACTTCCACATTGTAGAGGAAAATATTACTTTTCTTTATTATTATTATTATTATTATTATTATTATTATTATTATTATTATTATTATTATTATTATTATTATTATTATTATTGTTATAATTATTATTATTATTATTATTATTATTATTATTACTATTATTATGATATTATCATTATCATCATTCTGACTCCAATGCCAGTGAAGGAACTATAAGGTGTTTAGGTGTTTCAGTGTTTAGCCTTAGCAAATCCGATCCGGCCACTGCCTTTGTCAAACTGAGTGTAGAAGCCTCTCATGAAAGGAGTCCCGAGAATCCATTGAGGCTGTCTCCTTACCATCGAATTTTTCTTTCCCGTAAAAGCACTCAAGCACCGTCCATTTTTCTGGAGAATTACAATGAATTATAAGTTTTTGAGAGAAGGAGAGCGAGACGGGAGATAGATAGATATATAGATAGATAGATAGATATATATATATATATATATATATATATATATATATATATATAGAGAGAGAGAGAGAGAGAGAGAGAGAGAAAGAGAGATGAAGAAGGTAGAAAGACTGAAGAAAAAAAGGAAAAGTCGAAATATGGTTGGAAAGGGAGAAGGTAAAAAGTATATATATATATATATATATATATATATATATATTTGTGTGTGTGTGTGTATTATAAATATATACGAGGGAAGTTCGGAAAATAACCGGAAAATGATCATAACTTTTGACCTAGTCAATAATTTAAACAGCGGTAAACAGCATATTATAGGAAAATTCATTGTACACTTGGTGCGCAACTTTCAGCACCATCAGTGGACGCACTGCTAAACAGCATTGATTTGAAAATGGCGTCCCCAATCGCAGTGTGGTCAAAGCTGAAATAAGAGCTGTTGTCCGTTTTCTGTTCGCGAAGGGAACAAAATGTTCCCTAATATACAGAGAAATAGTGGAAAACTACGGAGACAAAACGCGACTCAGTGACATGGAAGCACCCGTCCTCTCCTGTCACAAAAAAGTTCAAAGTCCAGCAATCGGCAACAAAAGTGATGGCGACCGTGTTTTGGGACTCACGTGGAATGATCCTTTTAGATATTCTGCCAAAAGGAGAGAGTGTCAATGCTGATCGATATTGTGAAACACTTGACCGGCTGAGACATGCTGTTCGACGCAAACGACCTGGACTCTTGCGTAGCGGAGTTGTCGTTCAACACAACAATGCAACCCCCCCCCCCACA
>BLXT01005178.1:215357-226272 GCA_019648995.1 Plakobranchus ocellatus
CGACAAGATGCCACCGCCTTAGCGCGACAAGATGCCACCGCCTTAGCGCGACAAGATGCCACCGCCTTAGCGCGATAAGATGCCACCACCTTAGCGCGACAAGATGCCACCGCCTTAGCAGCTACACAAATAACTTTTCAGCGTCTTATTTTCTGTACAGTGGAATTAACTGTTATATGTCAGCTTATTAGGTTTTCTCGACTGATTCCGAGCCATCTGCTTTCCTTCTTTAAGCATTACAACATGAATTGGTCTGCTTGATCTCTCTGATATTGTCTGACCCGAACTCATATGGATATCCTCTAACACTCTGCCTCCGTCTCAGCGTCTACTCTATTGTGTGAAATTGCTTCTGACATTTTTTACCTTAGTCCACGAAACCATAATAAAAGCAAAATGTGTTAACATAACAATATGTTGATTCATTCTTGTTTCAGTCGGTCCAAGTTGGCACTTCCCTTCTCTTTATTTTTTTGTATTAGTTATGTATCGATCATTCCTGCATCTTCAGAATCCTCTAACTAATCTGCTTGCCTGCAGTTTTCTCTTCATCACTCACCTGTTAAAGTAGAAAGAGAAAACTGGGTTCTTCAGAGCCCCCTGCTGCAACATGTTGTCAAAAAGGTTGGGTTCTTTGGCCCCAAATATATTTCCGAAACCCAGGCCAATCCTTCCATCGATGTCCACATTCTCATACACACCAATATTTGTTGTAGCCAGTCCAAAGGTTTGATGTTCCACAATTAATCCTCCTACCTTTGAAGTTAGTCAAAAACAAAGAAAAAGATCTAAACATATGGAGTTATAAGAATAGTTATATGCATTTTTTTCCATAATATACGTTTTATTGTACACAGATAATGAATTAATGATTTAATGAATCCGCCCTCCGCCCTCCGCCCTCCTCCGTCTTTATTTACCCATATAAAAAATATCTAAACTATTTCCAGTAATAGCAGCAGCAGCAGCAGCAGCAGTAGAAGTTATGGTAGTAGAAGTAGTAGTAGTAGGAGTAGTAGTAGTAGTAGTAGTAGTAGTAGTAGTAGTAGTAGTAGTAGTAGTAGTAGTAGTAGTAGTCGTGGTAGTAGTAGTAGTAGCAGCTGCAGCAGCAGCAGCAGCAGCGGCAGTTACAGTAGTATAAAACATAATGGTAAAAGATGTAGTGGCGGTTTTCATCGTGGTAGGTGAATTATGATAGGTAGTTATAATAGTAGTTGTTGTCGATTATGTTGTTATATGTGTTGGTTTTCATGAAGGTGGTAGTAATAAAGACATTCAGTGTGTGTTAAACAATGTAACAACATGATATTGTTGCACAGCAAGTGACTTTGGTCGCTCTACATGTCTGCTATGCTGGCACTCAATAGCAGAGGCTACAACTCACCGAGACATTATCTTCAACCCAAACTCCAGATAAACCTCCATTGGAATATTCAAAGGCAAATGATATGAGTTTATTTTTAAATGTTGTGGATGAGGCATTGCTGTACTTTCGATGCATAACTATAAATTGGGAAAGAAAAGACATATTTCAGTTATTTGTTATTGTCTATCGTTGTAAAAAAAACTGATTAGTAATACCTAACTAAAACTTAAAACTATGATATGTATACAGTGTTTGACCAAGAAGTTTGAAACCAATATCCAGATGATTACTGATTTTAAACAATTTTTATCATAATTACTGTTTCTACAGCCACACAAACAATAAAAATTAATCGTATTACTTTAAAGAACACAGATATTGAAAAGAAAAAGCATGGGGCGCCGGTTAGCGAGTTCGCCCTGAAATCTGGCAGAGGGCCTGAAAACCTGAGATCACCTTATTGTGGACTGGCTATACACGTGAAAAAAACCAAACCGTTAACGAATTTGCAAAAAAGATTTTTAAAGCATTCCTTACTGTAGATAACAACCAGATCTTAACGCTTAGTTTACTGAGTTAAATAGATATTGTTTAGCATATGATTGTTTAGTGAAAGCACCGATTTCTGGCGAAAACATTTCTAGTCTTATTCTACGGGAGCTAAAGGCAAAAATATTATGCATATACGAATTGTTGTGGGGCGCCAAAATATTCCACGCATTTATGTTTTTTTTTTTTTTATGTTGCCCTCGATGGTTTGCATGGATATGTTTTAAAATTTTAGGAAACTTCTCTCCAATTTTCAGATGTCATTGTTGAACTCAGCTCAGTCTCTTCTTCACAGCACTAACAGCCATGCTGGAAATTATAACAATGCCGTTCAACAATTTTGTTTAGCTGCAATGCAAAACCAAAGGCAAAACTAATATTGGTGCGTTAATTTTTTTCTAACAAGTATGCTCCTCTAGCTACAGTGATGAGTCTCCAGATCGTAAAAAATTTCTTATTTAACAATATAAACAATATGCTGAGATGGGCAAAATGAATCGGGTTGAGGGGGCAAAGTAAAATCTTTGCTTATCAATGTTTTTGCATTCGCTTGTTTGGACGAGAAAATAGAGCACAAAAAATGTCCATTAGTCAAATGAAGAAAGGACTATGAGATACCGGTTCGTAAAAAAAATAGTAAATCAGAATAAAGTGTTACAGTAAAATATATTTCAATATAAATAAATGAAAAAACTGAAGGTTGCCTGAAAGCAGATTATGATCGATTTGACCAGAAACTTGCTTTTCCGCCTAGTACAGCCTGACTTACTGAGAGAGAGAGAGCTTACATTAAAAATATCGTGTTTTAAGAAGTGAAGAACAATATATTATAAATCTGGAAAATGAACTACCGATACGCAATAGGAAGAAAAAAAAAGCATGTAATTTGGTTTATCACCATAAGCAAAATATGCCTATTTGATCCCATTCTGGAGGTGATTTTCAACTTGTTGTCGTATATAACCATAAGCATGTTACAATTTCCGTATTTTTTTCCTCAATAACATTTTCTTTCGGTAACAATTGTTTGAATCATGGGTCAGAGGCATTTATTTAATTATGATTCTATTGTGTTCAATGCCAGACATCAACTTACGACAATATGGATTTGAACGGCAAAACTTTGATAGTATCCAAGTGGCAGAAGATGCTGTGTCAAAAACTACATTTAACTGTTGTCCTGGTGTACCTACGGTGATAGATCCATAGTAAATAGTCTAGAATCGAAATAGAAGCAATTACAACATCTTCATTTTTTGGATTATTATTGTATAAGGACATTTTGCAGAATATGAGATATTGTGAATTAAGAAAAGATCAAAGATGTAGATAAATGGATTGATATTGTCGATACAATCATTATAAATGGAGAGATAATATATATATATATATATATATATATATATATATATATATATATGTCGGCTAGATACAGACAGAAAGCAAGAGATAAATAAAATACATACACACATATAGATATATAAATATATTTATAAAAAATTGTTTAACTTTTCATTCTGATCTGAATAAAAGAATCAATAAATATATTGTTGGTAAATAAGTATCAGTGAGGACAATTTCATATAAAATCTGTAAGAGTAGATATTAGCAGTAGATCCAAGAGGGTAAAGTAGGTGTGTTTTCTTCACTATGTGGCAAATGACTAATTGCAAAATAAGCAAAAAACCGACAAGACTGCAAATCAATTTGAAGACCACACTGGACCACATTGGTGCCTGATTAAAGTATTTATTCAATGTTTTATTTATAACGCTGCTTTTGGCTATAACTTCAATATCTTTGGCATAGTTAGCGGTCCAGTACAGATTGGTTGTCCAATAATTGGGCCTAACTAACATTTTCTTCCAAAAAGCACATGAGATGATGTTCTAACTGGCGAAATGATCACTGAAAATGAAAAGGGAAAGTTCTATTTTAAACAATAATTAAAATTTCAGTTTACTTTTGGCCTAAAAAAATTTAGTGCAGACGCCTTTGTATTAAATTGGCCGCCCTAGATGGTCAAAAGCAACAATTCCGTTAAAGCGGAGTTAAAAATCTAAATGCTAAAAAGGGCCAGTTGGTCTTAATTGCAACTTGGAACCAATTTATTTAATTTTAACCATTATAACAAAAGGGCATTTAAAACTATTTTTTTTTGTATTGTCTAGCTTGATGATTTGTAACCTTTGAACTGCAATAAAGCCCTGGTTTTCGCTAAAAGGGCATATTTGCACAGAGGCCAGAACTCATGCTAGAAAGAAAAGAAGTCACTTAAAAATTTCTATACAGTATAGATTGAGGTACTGCAAAACAACTGTTGGTCAGTCACAAGTCATATGGCATACTTTTAAAGCAACTGACGCCACAAATTTTGTTTGTCGCACGGCAGCTCTATCTTCCTCATTTTGCTATGAGTCAGGTGTACATATTAAGGTTATGGTAGATGACACCTTTCAATTATTTTGTCATCAAAGATCTATTCGAAAGTTGTTTACACAGAATGAACGTAGACAAAACCGGTTTTTTAAAATATTATTTTCTCAGCATTGCATTCATAAAGTCAAGGATTATGCATTGATGAGACTAGCATAGATAGATAAATGAGAATGGTGTTAGATAAATTAATATTTTGGATTAATTAGAGCAAAATTAAAGAATGGTAAAATATGCTATATTAAAGAAAGGGGACAACATTTCGTATTTCTACGGCAAAATTCTAATAGCCTTAAAGCAAGCCTCAAAATAGCTATAAAATGCAAATAATTTCAAATGTCAAACACAGAAGAACTTACATCATTTATGTTCTGTAACTCAATATCTATTGTTGGTGCCTCAGCTTTAACATGCTTTCGATCGCTCTCCTGCCAATCAAATCAACAGGACATCTTGCTTTGGATAATAATTATTTTATGTTTATGAAAAATTATATTTGCCTTTCGCCATTCTGACTTTTCATCAGATTTATATCAACCCAACATATGAAGTAAAATTGAAAGGTATATACGCACTAAGTGATCATCAAACAAGGAAAATATTGATAATATATATCATCTTTCCATATACGATGTCAAACTAGCGCTTTAGGCCTTTCCGATTTAATCACAACTGATGACAAAAATTCTACTGTAGTTTCCTCTTCTTTCGATATAAGATGCGCTTTAAGCCTTGCCTTTTTAGTCATAATTGCTAACAAACATTCTATTCCATTTGTTATCAAAATAAAGAGAACTTAAGGGTCGTAACTCACATCCATCGACAATTTAAACAGAAATAAATCAATCTTTCATTAGTTTACAAACTAATATATTATGTTACCTGTCTCGATAAATCATGAAGTGGCACTGGAGCATGGAGTCTTTGCTGTAGTTGACGTCTGTCAAAATCCGCTCTTGCCCTATTGGCTATGCTGACAGGAAAGCTGTAGATAGAACATATGCATCATTAGATAGAGAACAGTAAGTTATGAATTTATTTTGTTTATTTGAGACAAAAGCCAGTGATCTCAGATTTCTATAAGGTCAAACCGTGTTCAGTATCAGATAGACTAGATTTAAATAGATTTCATAATCAGTTTCTTAAGAGAATATAAAATGGACACTCCTACCAAAGCTTGGACGGCTTTTCAGTCTTTGGAACACATTCAAAACGTCAGAAATATAAAGAATGAAACCATCACTGGCCGAGTGACGTTTTTATTTTCTACTACAAGTTTATTGTTAAATAGGCAGAGCATTAAATATAATTCGCTTCATAAAAAATTGAAAAAACGTGGGAACGACGAAAAAATTAGGATATTAGGGCATAATTAAGTACACGAGAAGCACAACTGGATACCAAAGTGATGGTAAGCACAACGACAGGAATCAGATGCATTTTCAACAACCCTCCTAAATAGAGAGATATAAAAAAAATAGCATAAAATATTTCTTTTTAGGTCTGCTTTACGTAGAATAAAATAAATTTAAAATATCTTGAAGACAAAACAAATAAGAAATAAACGTGGCAATGCTGAGTGAGACAGTCATTATGGTACATTGAAACCAAGAAAGAGAAACATGTAATGCCTAATGCAACTTAAACACGTTCTCCTTTGTATTCGTTGAGTACCTATTGTGTCGTTTACTGTCGACAATTTCAAACTACCTGTATCACTCTACCACACAGTAGAGCTAATAATAAAATCTTAAAATGTGTGTGTAAGATATAAATAACGTTTATGAATATTGCATGAAGATATATATAACACAAGTGTATTTCGTATATAGCACTCATTCATCCTTCTAAATTAAGGCTGCATATTGAATCTAAGTTAGATCTATTATTTTACATGCCCAAAGTCGTCTAGAAATCTATTGATATTTACATACACATATATATATATATATATATATATATATATATATATATATATGTGTGTGTATACATATATGTATGCCTTCTTTTTGCCTCCATACATCTGAATGTTTACTGTTTACCTATAGCTGCTTCGTGGTCTCGCTTTTTAACAGACATAGGCTTAGTTTGTTATTTAATAGAAAGAGCAATTTTTTATCCTCATTGTACGAAATTCGACATTTTTATCCAACTATTTTAAGCATATATTTCTGCAAATATTGATTTGTTCCTAATAATATTGCTTGTGCTGCAAATTTAATTAATAATATAACATTATAAAACAATATAATAAAATTGCCGATGCTTTACAGAATTACACATATTATAGACAAAACTGTACACCATTTGCAACTCTCGTTGTCACGGCAGGCTTCTGAAATCAAATCAGTGCTAGCTGTGCACAATTACTGCCTCCCAATATTGTTTTTTTATAATAGATAAAAGTATTTGAAAATAGTTGATCTTCACATTATTTATTGAAGTATGAGAAGCATGCATTACTGAGATGTTCTCAGACTTTAGTCTTTCATGCAGAAATTACCATAGGATTCAAGGACTCAAACTCGTTTCGATCATCATCTTCACTTTTCATACAAGCCCATTTACTTTAAAGCCACCATTGTTTTCTTGCACGATAGATTGTCTCTTATCTTTAGAACGTTACATTGATTTTGAAGGGAAACAAAAGAAAATGATAATAACGTAAAAATACATGGAAACAATATATAGATACATACCTGAAAGGAATCAAAAGAAACACGTTTAAGTAAGCTTTATACACTATTTGGCTTACTCTCATCCAAGCCTGTTGAAAACTTATCAACAAATAAAGGTGTAGACAAAGGATATATCGAAAGTGATGGTTCTTATTATGTCACCTTCTTTGTCCTATCTGCGAATGAAAAACACACATTTGACCTGACAATTCTATTAGTTTTTTGGGTTTTTTTTTTTTTGTTTTTTTTTTAAGTTCTATTATTTACACGTGTACTTTTCGTCATACTTATAAACAGATTAACCATGCAGATCTTATTGAGCTATCTGGACGATTCAGTTTTTGTCATGCTATGGATTAAAAATAAAAGATTTGTTACACATATCGGCATATCTCGTTCTTGCTATCTTTATCTGCTTTATTGAAAACACAAAACTGATATGGGTTTTATAATAATTTTTACGGTGGACAGCTGGTTTGCTGCGTTATCAAACGAAACACATTAGGGCCGCAGAACTACGGTATAGGCACAAAACGATGTGATGTCACACTGCCATGGGTTACCTATAGACGTAGTGTAGCGTATTTATTATGATAGAGGCAAGCACACATCAAGATTAGGGTCACTTGAGAACCATGCCATTGAGGAGGGTTCAGGAACCATCTTACCGAATCTTGGTTCCTGACAAGCTTAAGTTATAATCCACTCCTGCCAATTTGCATTTGGAATCGAAAATAGAAAAGTATATTTTTTCTGTGTTAGTCTTTTCATAAATAACTTTCAGACGCAATGTGAGACTTGTGCCCTTTCTTAAAAGTGATGTATTCCGAATAAAATTGTATTTCTTTTATCTATAGAACCTTTGTTCATACATGCAAATTACTTAAAATCAACAACAACAAAAATAAGACAGAGACTTTACACTACAAAAACTGTAGCGTCTGATTCACAATTCTTTGACTTTGTGGTTAAAGAAAAAATGCGCCGAAATATGAAAAAAAAATTAGTGTCAAGTCAACAGCGCGTTTCACAATCTATTGCATAGCCTTACACATAATTTTATATCTTTGAAAGTTTGATCTAAGCTTGAGGTGTTTTGGTTTTTGGGTGAAAACTTGAAAAGCAAGGTCGTGCATGGGCGGTGATTTAGACCTATATTAATATTCTTAACGATCCAGATGCTTATAACATTCTATGGATATAAACTATTTCTTTCTAAAGATAGATTGCACATGTAGATCTATAGTCATATGTAGGTATTAAGATGGATTTCATCTTTCTAGATTAATTTTATTAAGATCTAGATACTTAAGGTGCATGCACATTCGACTCAATGGCAATCCATGAGTGTTATTCTTTGTTAAAATCTTGAAGGCTTAAAATCTGCTACCCAAGGCATAAGCCTATGATAGAGTAGGTTAACATAATACTATTATGTTCATCAGAAGGGTAATTTTGTGATCGGCCTCTTTTTTGTTTTTTCATTATTAGAATTCAATAATTGTTAGAGTCAGTAAAACAAAATGAAAAGATAAAGGCTTAGTCAGCTACATCTTTCGCATTGATGTCACACAGTTTTGGAGGAGAGCAGAAAGTTTTGAGAATGTTATCACAGTGGTGAAATTAATTACCCTTATTTAGAATACCATGTGACTTGGCAATTCGGATTGGGTAAATGCAAACAAGCAAATAATGCTCAATGTCGTGCAAAAGATTTATGATTAGAACTCTGATTGGTTCAATAGATGCACATCATCAAACTAGAACTATAAATAACTGGTTGCTGTATAGTCCGCTCTATAAACGGTCGAATGGTATTTCCTGCTGATTACATCATAAGACAATGTGGATTATTGTTATAACCATTATAATTCTTGTTTATAGGACATTTTCTAAAGTAACATAACTATTTCGCAATAGTTGCTGTATCAGCCTTCTACAATTTTTTGTGTGTAAATAAAATTGAATGCTTTTTCGAGTCGGCATTTTGATGCAAAAATGCTCAAATTTTGTCTTTTTTCCGAACACTTTAGGTTGTTTTTTTTTTACCCTTTGTCGTCCTATCGAGACTAAAGATATATGAGTTTATTGACATGCATTTTTTCAAATGAGTATTTAGGAGGCGAATAATATTCAGTGCGACCCACATTTTCGTCGCAGTTAATTTTGAAACAGTCACTTGATTTCTCGCTTGCCATTTTTCTCTGCCTTTTTTCTAATTTGAAATCCATTTTCCCACAGAAAAAAATTCAGAAAAAAAGCCAAATCATTACCTTTAAAATCCTCTCTGCAGCTTCGAGATGTTTAATGGGAGTCTAGAATGAAATTTGAAGACTCCGAACTCTGTACAGGCCCATTTTGGCTAAACCACGTGACAGATCAGGTTAAGGTCATAAAAAGACGTCATTAATGGAATTTTCCCCTGACTGCACTACTAAACTTATAAAAAGAAAATGAATGCCCCCGTTCCCAACTTTGTTTATTTTTTTTTCTTTTTATGCACCTACCTGCCAATTTTCATTTATCTAAGTTGTGTATATCTTTTTTTAATTACTCTGCTCGTTTATTTGCTAGCTCCGTTATATATAGGTGCCCAACTAAAACCTTTTTAGGTAACATAAACATATCCTTAATATAATGTAAATGGATTTTTTGGTGCCCCATACAAAATTCTACAAGCGTTGCTTGTTCGTCCTATGCTCCTTTACAGCAAGATGATCCTCATGATCTGTGGTAATCTGAGAAAACACGTTGAATTTGTTAGCGTTAGTGATAAACCTTTGAAATAAAAAAAAAATATATTTTTTTTTAATTCAACGCCATTTTTCTTTAAAACTCTTCATAATTACATTTTAGTGAAGATACCATAAGATGTGAACATACAAAGTGCGCACAAATAGATGTGAAAAATTCAACAATGTTGCGAGTTGCGAGGAATTACCTCCAGTTGCCCCCATTCATTGTTGAGGTTAATCATCCATTCATTTTAAAACCACTCTTTCATTGTGAATACCCGGTGATTTCTTTTATGAAAAAAATAGATCTTGTGGGACTTTTAATATCACCTAATAGATATGGCTATTCGATTTCGAAGATTCAGACTGAGAACTATTAATACGTAGGCAAACTGTTAAATTCAAAATAGAACCTAGACCTGTCGATGACTCGCGATGAAAAACGAACGCTTATGGAATTTTCCGATACAAAGGGAAATGGTGAAGGCCATTTCAGGTATGCAAGCACTCAACGCCTACAGCTTTAAAATGTGGAATTTAAGTATTTGCACAAAAGCAATAAACTCTAGATCCATAGCGTAGGCAAAAAAGCAAAACATCTTCCGTGAATCTTGCCCAGAAGCAACTCTAAAACAAGTTAAGAAAAATGCGTCACGAGAGTCTCTGTTGTTTGGTTAAAAACTGACAACCTCTGCCCCCAACATTGGCAAGGCAAATAGGTAGAAGGTTGGAAGATATGTTTGACAGTTTTAGCCCACTTACCTCACAGCTGGGATCTTCCTCTTCAGCTAATTAGATTAATGAACCATGTCGGGTTGAAACGCAACTCACCGATTTGAAAATCTGAAGACGTAGCGCGCATTTTCTGATGGGCAGGGGAGATCATTATAAAGCATGAACGTTGGAAATCAGATGGAAAATGTAGCATCATTCTTTCATTTGAAAACATTTAAAGTGTTTAATTCTATACCAATTTTGTTGTTCTTTCTCGTCGTTTATTCAATTCGTTTCTGTAAATAATAATTCACCTATACAATGCCTTAAGTTAGTTATGTTTAGAATTGATAATAAATCATCATCATTTCCCTGATAACTATACTTTTCAATAACTTCTCTAAAATGGAGACTCCCCCCCCCCCCCCCCCCCCCCC
>BLXT01005178.1:437584-453501 GCA_019648995.1 Plakobranchus ocellatus
TTTTTTTTTTTTTTTGTTGCTCTTGTTGCCGTCGTCGTAGTCGTTGTTGTTGTTGTTATTTTGGGTGTTGTTTTTGCTGTTGTTCCTGCTCTTGCTCTTGTTATAGTGCAGTTATGCTAGGAATCAAACAAATCGACATAATGTGTTTTATACATTAACTAATTGCTCTCTGTGTGTGCGTACATATGTGTGTATCCCGCAGATCAAACTCCACGCGTCTCTTGTGGAGAAATCCCTCTGTACAGGCGTCGCCTCTGAAACTGCGACACCACTGAACGGCGTTCGGTAAGAGAAAACTCACAAATGTAGAGAATGGTTTTAAGTTATAAATGTTTAATAAGTAAGAGTTAATAATTACAAAAACGCAAGTTCCAACCCTTTTTGTTTTCTAAACGCCTTTCTTTCCACTTCATTGAAATAAAATCGCATCGTGCATTAGAAGTTGTCTTTTTTTTTAATAAAAAATTGTTTGCGTTAGTTGAGATAAAAAAAAAAATTTGATCTAAAAGAAATGTTGCATTAATTTCTTTTAGTAGTGCACTCCTGAAGAGTGTCACCATCGCCTTTTTCACGTAACTTTTACAACAATTTATAAAAAATAGAAAAATTAGGGATAGTAATTTATCTTACTATTGCTACACTATCAAAATCTCCTCTCTTTCGCCAATAGACCAATGCCACGACGCAAAAAAAAACTTTTTTTTTTAAACATCAATTTGTTTTCCTGTTTAACCTTCCTGATCTAATTTGTTCCTTTCCAAGCTGAGGAGGATTTAAAACCAAATCTTAACAGATAGTTTATGTATACCTTTTACTCTTGCCTTCCAGAGCCCCGGACGCCTCCAGACTTGGCGAGCAGCTCAAAGACCTGGAACAAAACATGCAGCTCTACCAGAAGAAACAACAAGTCCTTGACCTAGAAACCGAGCTTCTAGCCAAGGAGGAGCAGTTGTCAGAGAGGCAGTGCCATCTGGAGGAGTATGAGAAGGAGGTAAGCGGAGATTAAGAGAAAACGAATGCGGTTGTCTATTCAGCTTTATCAGATTTTCTATCTTGTTCATTCGACTCATTGATTGTTGGTATACCAGTATCCAGTGAACCATTAAGCAGCGATCAAAGCGATAACGATAAAGAGATGCTTGTAAAGGAGTTATTAGAAAACAAAGGAAAATTTGAAGAAGCAAATCTCAGTTAATGGGAAGTTACCGAAGGGTGTGTAATTTTTTTACCAAAAAAAAACCAAAAACAATATCAGTCTATCTTACTTGGCTTTTTAAAATCTGTTCTTTCATTCTTTCTGAATAGAGGTGAAGTCCTTTTAACAAAGAGAAAATAAAGAGGATTTTCTTAGCTGTGCTTTTTTCGAATGTTTACATGACCCGGTTCGATCAATTTGTTTCAAGCCTAGTGTGTTTAAATTTTTTTAGATCTAATGATTATTTGTTCACGTTACTAGAAAATCTAATGCTTTTCGCTCAACGAGTGGCAAGGCGACATTTTCTACCTCTTGATCACACGGAACTTATGTTTAACCTTTAAGTTCAGAGTGAGCGCAAAATCTTGAGCAGTGTGTAAAAAGGTCTGATCTTGCACAGGCAGCTCTTGTGCACAAGCATGCTGGGAAAAAAAGTGTAAGCATTTTCTCTACTGTCAAAACTGCAGGAGCGGAAATTCAAAATGTACCACTCAGAAATAACAACAACGCCATTCTTGCTTTTCAAAAAGTCAGGACTACGTCTCTCATTTTAAAGCATTATTCAAATATAATCTATAAATGCATACAGGTCTTCCGCCATTACAGAATTCTTTTCAGTGTCATAATATGTGAGTTACAACAACAAAATTATAGTGCTTCTAAAAATTGATGCATATGCATAAGGCCTACGTAACTGCATACGCCCTACAGTACATGACAAAATCATTTACTTTTCAGTCAATTTCTTACCCATATCAAGTGATTAATTGTTTTAGAAAGGTTTTGTTTGGCAAGATTAAGACGGCAAAGAAAATGTGCCTATCGCAAACTCGTTTATAAATGAAATATGTTTGTTACGTAACTCATTTCCATTGTATTAGAGTAGGACTCAATTGTACAATGTACCCCACAACTGTTGGTGCCCTGTATAGAGCCCAACCATTATTCGATGGTCTCAGGCGATTCATCCCACACTATAGCATGATTATTCATTTTTTATTTGGCTTCAAGTTTTTCTTATTTATGCTTAAGTTAGTTTGGCTTTTAATTCTTTCTTCGGTGCTGGTATCAGATCCTGGAGGTAGAGTCCATGTTAAACCAAAGACAAGCTATCTGCGACAGGAGGCAGAGGGCTCTTTTTACACTGGATGAGGTAGGTTTATACTTCACCTTCTTTTCTTGATATCGCCTCATTATCTTAGCTGTCTCTCTGTCCCTCTCTCTCTCACTCTCTATGTCTTTCTATATCTCTCTCTCTCAACTTCCCCCCACCCTCTCTCTCTCTGTATGTCTTTCTCTATCTCTCTCTCTCAACTTCCCCCCACCCTCTCTCTCTCTCCCTCCCTCTTTCTCTCTCTCTCTCTCTCTCTCTCTCTCTCTCTCTCTCTTTCTCTTTTTAATACTTGTATCTCTTGCTTACCCAGTTGCTTGCTTTCTTACGTTGCTTTCATCAGATCTTTCTTTCTCTACTCTATTTTTTCCCATCTCTCAACCTCCCTCTCTCGCTTTCTTAGTTTAAAACATGCCCCCTCGCGACTATCCCTCATTACTTTTTTTTCTCAAGCCTTCTTTAACCCATCTTAATTCAAATGCATACAAACTTTTAACCCTAGGAGCTTCAAACTTTGAGACAGGAACTAGAGGAGACGCGAGAACACATCCATTCTGACGGTTCTATCCCAGAGTCCAGTTCGGAGAGAGCCAGACGAAACTGGTGAGCTGTTACAGAGAGATGGAGAGTGTGTGTGTGTGTGGGAGGGGTGGGGGAATAAAGGGAAGAAAAAGGATTGAAAAGGCAGACAGAAATAAGGTACGAAAGAATGAAAGAAGAAAAAAAGGAGTATTTACAGAAAAACAGAGGTAGAAGGTTAAAGATGAAAGAAATAGAGCGACAGAGACAAAGAGAGACAGAGAGAGAGGGAGAGAGAGGCAGAGAGAGAGAGGGAGGGAGAGAGAGAAAGAGAGAGAGAGAGAGAGAAAAAGAGAGAGAGAAAGACAGGGAAAGAGGATGGATAAAAGAGACAGTAATCATTGGAAGGTTAATTTCAATTTTAATATTCAACTTTATCAAAATTATATTAGTATAATTTTATTGGTATCATAACATGTAAATGTATTACAAATGTTCGAGATAGAGAACTATCAAATAAAAAAGAGGTAATGCCACAATAGTGTTTATCTTTTGAAGAGGGAGCATAAACAGATTTAGTGAGTCTAAAATCGGGATCACACATGAAAGCTTTTAAAACGCAAGATAGTGTACACCATGATGGGCAAAAGCACAGATTACAAGATTCGAGATAAATTCCTCGCGTATTCTTTCTCTGATTGTTCTCTGAAACAGTTCAGTGTGTAAGTGGCATCACAAACACACACGCGCACACAAAACGTTATTTTCTAGCCACCACAAATAATTTGGCGCACCTTTTTATTGGAAAAATAGTTTCATGTAAACAGGACATGGCGCTTAACAAACTGAGCAATACTGTAGTTTCGTCAGTCTAAATGATTGTGGGCTTGTTATAGATTGTTTTGGGGGGAGTTTTGATTTCAGCCTGTTGTAAAACTCAAATAAATGCGGGTTTTCATTTGTTCTTGTTTCTGTTGCGAATGCATGTGTTAATAACTTTTGAGGAACCTGAGATGGAGCCTTTGTACTCCCACTTAGCTCTCTCAATTACATGTATTTACATGGGAGCAGTTTTAACAATTAAGATTGCTCAAGCGCACAAAGTAATAATAATAAAAGCTTTAACCCGTCTCCCCTAAAAAGCCAGGACAAGTGGGGTTTTGTTATTGTTGTTATTGTTGTTGTTGTTGTTGTTGTTGTTGTTGTTGTTGTTGTTGTTGTTGTTGTTGTGGTTGTTGTTGTTTTGTTGTTTTCTCTTGGAATCCCAATCTCCCACCGCCACCCCACCTCCATAGCCCAGCCCCACCCCTTGCAAAAATATACTCCAAGTCGCTTGAACCTTAATAAATGTTTCGTGTTCTCCCTTTGACCTGACAGGGACATGGTGCGGCGCAACCTGATGGACAAACAACAGTTGTTGGAGACCACTGTCCAGAAGTACAGGTCAGAACTGGCCGCGGCCACGTCCACCATCGCTGGAAAGGACATTCTCATCACCAGGTTGCAGAGTGTGGTACGAGCTCTTGCAAAAACACTCCTGTCTCTCGAACAAGCTTTCCAAAAGCCAGTTTACTTCTTTACGCCTATAAAACCTTTACCTTTCGTTACAGATCTACTCAAATATATAAACAATAACATGATTGATTTATTTTGATTTCCAAAGCCTGTTTCAAAACTTAACAATGTCTCTCCGTTCGCATCGTGACTCCAGCTGCTTTCACAAACTCTTGTAAATTGATTCATTTGCCATTTCCTCTTCCTTAATTCAACTCACGAATTCAAGGTTACTTTGTAATACGCATAACTTGTACACATTTTCGCACACAATCTTTTGCCCTTTTTGTTGTTGTCGCTGCTTTTGCTCCGGTCTCGCTCAGTGTGTAAGCCAATGTTTCACTGCATCTACCCGTATCCTCTCTTTAACTTCTGAAACAATTAAACAATGACTGTTTCGCTTGCAATAGAAATATGCATTATGCCTCGAAAAAAAAAATTGCATACAATTAAACAGAAAGGTAAAGGATGGGTACTGAATTTTTTTTTTTTTTTTTTTTTGAGATTAAGATACCGCGGACGTCTATGTTCAGTTGGTTTTGTCTATGAGCATTAGCAAGGGAAAAAATTGTCCAAAACCTTCAGCTGCAAATTGTATTTAAGATTACTCACAAGGAGGAGGAAGGTTTAGAATTGATCGGTCAATAGCCTTAAAGGGATTTTCTTTGTATGGTATTTGCCTTTATTTATACAGAGCTACTTTGACATTCTTTTTTCCTGCCCTTTCTAATTTCTAGGCTATGGAGAATGAAGAGGAGCTCAACAGGCGTGAGAAACGGATTCAGCAATTGGAAGCAAAGTTAGCTCTCACCCTTTCCGAGGCCCGACAGCTGACAGAGAGAGTCCACAGCAGCAACGGCAGCAACCACATCAACCTCAACAACAGCAATGGGGGCACCGGGTTTCGGGAAGCTCTAGCCTCCTCAAATCCTAGCAGACGTGGCAGTGGCGCTGCCGGCGGCTCCAGTAGTCTCTCATTCACGGATGGCGGGAACAACACAGGGGAAGAGTTTGCCTCCCCGTTCTCAACAAGATTCCAGGGTAATCATCAGACTTCGGCCGATGGCCCTGCAGAGGGCACCAGCGGCGGCAACCCCTACAGGTTGTCCTTCCGTGGTGGTAACGCTATGTACCGTAGACCGTCCAACAACGCTGGAAGTGAGCAGGCGAGCGAGTTTGGTTCGATCAAACCTATGGCGGACCATGGCGGCGGCGGGGTTTTCCAATCGGGAGGTCCGCGCATGTCCCGGAAGCGTAACAGCGTCTCCGACAATGCCATCTCTCGTCTGACTTTATCCACACCGAGAACTGACGATAAATTTGGTCGTGGAAGTAGTGCCTGCGTTGTGCAATAATGGCAGACCTTGGCACTTATTCCCACAGCAAGAACATATTGTGATGTTTGTACGTTTCTCATCTGTCATCGCAAGAAGGATTGTTTAGTATTCATATTTGATATCAGACCTTAAGAACAAACAGGTTACTTTTGCTGACACCTGGCTTAGCTTTCAAACACAATTGCCCATGTTGCATGTGACTCATATTAAGATACTTGTATCTGTGAAAAATATCAACGTACTTCACCATTAGCAGAGGTTAGCCTGCGCAATCGTTTTCGCTACACGTATTTCTAGCTGATCATTTTGTGGCCGGTTTCTTTTCTTATTTCCGCCATCAAGAGAGATGATATTTCAGATTTCTCTCGCCCATGATTGAACAAAAATATGTTGGGTTTTTTCCAAAGTCTCGGCGACTGTTTTCCTCTAATGATCCTCTAGGTGAAACTTGTCAGTCAGTCATGTGACCAAACCCTGACGGGTTCAAATGCTAACAAGATCTTTGAATTGACATGATCGGACACACAGAGTTTTGTGATAATCCTACGTAAACTCCTTCCTCTGTTACATTTTATTGTATAAAATGCTGTCTTTTCGAAGCCTACTATGAATTTTGAAAAGATTGTTGATTATTTTGTTTAAAGTGTGCAAGTTTTGTGCACGGCAAACCCAGTGAAGCAAATTCCTGCACAAGGTTTGACTATGCCAACTAATCATGTGAAAAAACAAAAATTATTGATTTTCGTCCGTTTTATAGTGTATGCAATCTGAAGATATTTACCATCAAAGTATTTGTTTTATAACTACCACTGCTGCTACACCTTTCATCATCATGTCTAAACAGTCATCTAAACACAGCATAAAATAGGCATTATTATACACATTGTGCATTTAAAAAAGATAATGTGTAAGCTCACAGTTATCTAACTTATGCAATTTTGTTCCCTTAGGAAATTTTAGGGCATTCAATTGTATGATTTCTTTTACTCAGTTTAGTGATTTCTTTTACCTAAATATGGTTAGGAATAATTTATTTAGATTGATCATTTTCAGGCATTTAGGGTTTCTTTTTCAAAGACTCTTTTCCTTTTTTACTTCGTTATTAGGAGCATTATTTTATCCTTTTTAATGTTGATCATTAATCATTTTTTTCCTTACCTTTCTGTTTGTTTGTTTATTTGTTTATCTATTTGTATACTTTCCGTTATACCTTTGCGTGCATTTTGTCTTTTATTTGAAGTTGGTGACCGAGTGAATAGCTCATTTACCCTGAAACCTGCAGGGTTTATAACTCGCAATTGACGCGCAAAGCTTTACGAGGGTTCACAATGTCTAAGATCACAAGTTTCTCATCAACATCATTGTTGTATTTCATCCCCGATTAGCATCATCACGATCATTATCATTGTTACCATCCTTATCATTGCCATCATCATCATTACCATCATCAGATTTTATCCATGAATAATATGCGTAAAGGTATCATCATCATCATCTCCGTTATTATCTGCATCCCTTTTTATCATCCTCATCTATTCTAACAAATTTCAGCGATCCGCAAATGAATGAGTAAAACTTGTAGCTTTGTTGAGATCCTACTCTTAGTTATTTCAATAACATGCGTAGTGTAATCAATACCTAGTCTCCACTAGTATTTTTAAACAATTAAATGCTTCCAGGCGTATTCGATTATGCCTTTCATAAAACATGGGTAATGAGCATTGCCATTTGTATCACATTGTCTTGGCTAGACAATGTATTGCATCAGTATATGAGCCGTTCAAAAGCCTTCATAAACGCTCGGAATTATTTATTATCCATTCTCTAACTTTAGATTTATTTCCTATTACAAATTCATAGAATCTGGATTATACCTTGTTCATGAGATAAATTGATATATGAGAAGGTTTATCTATTTTGATAGAATAGAAAATTACATATAATATGTAAATGGGGTGTGAGGGTTTTTTTTTTTTTTCATTTACTTTTCAGGATCTAAAGTATGTACTGGTGTTTTGAGATTACAAATCGCTTTATTTAATTGTTGGACTGGATGGTGAGGATGTCAAAGATGATGATGATGATCATCATCATCATCATCATCATCATGATCATGATCATGGTGGTGATGATAATAATCATAATAATCATCATGGTGGTGGTGGTGGTGATGGTGGTGATGATGATGATGATGACTATGAAATCAAACGGCTTGGCTGTTGAGGGTAGTTGCGTGAACATTCTTTTCAGGCGTAGGGTCAAGAAATCTTTGCAGAAATTATATTTTTTAAAAGTTTCAAACCTTCGGAAGCATTAAAAAGTTTATAGTAAGCTTATCAACGAGGATATATATAGATCTTTCATATAGAATTTGACTGGAATTAGATATAAATGGGCTTTTATGAATGGGTTTGTCCGCCCTTTTAAAAATAGATTTTGCTTTTTCCGAGGTTCCATGAAATATATTATTCGAAACTGAGACCGAGAGGAAGACACCCATACGGTGGCGCAGAGATAACGAGACAAAAAATATTGGCACACAAAGAGATAGACAGTTTGACACCTGATAGGAAGATCGCCGCGTTTGACACTAAAGTAAAATTGAAGTAAACTGGAAAAAAAAATTGAAGTTGAAACTGGGCTTTGTTTGCCTAATACAGTAATAGCTCAACGACCAACAGTGGTACACATTATTGTACCAAAAAACACCGCATGCATGGCGTATGTTAAGTAGAGGACATAGGACAGTGTGCTAAAGCTCCTTCTAGTTCAATTATGGCAATCGTTGATAACTAATATTTTGTGATAAAATTATAAATAGAGCGACTTTCTTGTTTTCATTATATGTCACGCATTGTCATGATTTCAATGCTCATTATTATTATTATTATTATTATTATTATTATTATTGTTATTATTATTATTATTATTATTATTATTATTATTATTATTATTATTATCATTATCATCATCATCATCATCATTATTATTATTATTATTATTATTATCATGATCATCATCATCATCATCATCATTATTATTATTATTATTATTATTATTATTATTATTATTATTATTATTATTATTATTATTATTATTATTATCATGATCATCATGATCATCATCATCATTATTATTATTATTATTATTATCATGATCATGATCATCATCATTATTATTATTATTATTATTATTATTATTATTATTATTATTATTATTATTATTATTATTATTATTATTATATTATTATTATTATTATTATTATTATTATTATTATTATTATTATTATTATTATTATTAGTGGTGGTAGTAGTAGGATTACATCTTATATAATACATTTATATTCATATAAATATCATGATCATTACAACCTTCATTATGCGCATTAATATCATCATGTACTGTTAATTTTACAAAATTGTTGATATTCTGTTTTCTGAGGCTAGCACACACAAGTTTTCACGTTTCAATGATTCTACGGCTGTCTGGACTATATGTTTCATTGTTTGAGGCTGGACTATGTTGATACTAATTTATTACAGTAATAAACTTTAACAAAACAACAAGCAATCTTTTTTCGTCTTTTTTTTTTTTTTCCTTTTTGGGACAGAACAAAATCGTCTATAATATGCTTAGAGTATTTAAGTATCATTACCTTTACATAAACATCTGTTGCTTCTTTTTTTTTAACCAATGGAGTATATTACTTTAGTTTTGGGCTGACTCACTACATGTATTAACTCTGTCATTACTATTACTACTACTTCTACTATCATTACTACTACTACTATTACTACTACTACTACTACTACTACTACTACTACTACTACTACTACTACTACTACTACTACTACTACTACTACTACTTCTGCTATCATTACTTCTACTACTACTACTACCACTACCACTACTACTTCTACTAATAGTACTACTATGCTACTGCTGCTGCTGCTACTACTACTATTTCTGATACTGCTGCTATTATTGCTTTTACTGCTGCTACTGCCGCTGCTTGTTCTTCTGCTACTGCTACAGCTACTGCTGCTTCTATGGCCACTGGTGCTACCAAAATTTCCTACTGCTCGTGTTACTGCTAATTGCTATTACCGTTACCACTGGTGCTGCTATGAATACTTTTCGCCATTCCACGTAGATCTTAGTGCCACCACTATTGCTCTTACTTCCCTCCTACTTTAAGTAGCATTATGCCAAAGTTGAACTTTACAAGTACTTTTATTCATGAATCACCTCATATGTATCCTTACGTTACTAACGACTTAAATCAGTGACTTCCTTCCATAGAGCACACTATGTTTTCTTAAACCACACTCACACGCGCACAACCACACAAATACATGTATGTGGCTGCAAAATCATTGGCAGTTTTCTTAAAAACGTCTATCCGTAGTTTCCTTCTCATGAACGAAATACATCAAAATAGATGTCAATTTTTTTTTTTTTTAATGTGTTCAACGAGTACAAAATATACACACGTGACTTTATCAATCTGCAAGCAGTAGCTTTCTTAACAATAAACGAACAAACAACTACACACACACACTTAAAACTGGTATCAGTAACTTCCTTCGCATCAATTTTAAAAAAGGCACATATACGCACACAGACATGTTGCTACAAAACACTGTACGATCATGTTTGTTTGATATGATTTAAAAGTGTGCTTCCCACGAAACGAATACAAAACAGGCGCTAGAGGTCAGTGTTGCAAAAACAGACGCTAGGGGTCAGTCTTGTTCCCAGTTTATTGATCTCCATAGCGAAGTGAAGCAGAGGGCTTAGGTACAGACAAAAGAGTATTCAGAATATTAAAACTAAAGTAAAAGACGGAGAGGGGTGTAAATAATTATAGAGTCATTCGGTGAATTTGAATAGCAGTGACCTTCAACTATAATATGAAAAGAGGATAATTATTGTACGTATCAGGACTACAAGGATAAATAAATGAATTGGTGCAAAAAAGCATTTATAAACACTGAATAAAACACAACAATTTAAAAGTGAAGCAAGTCCTATACTATTACATGCATTCAAAGTAAGCGTTTATCAGTCATACAACATTGTAGCTTTTAAGAGAATAACGTGTCATCTAAACAGTATTTTTTAAGTAAAGTCTCAGTTTTGATTGTAAATAACATTACTATTTTTTAAATAAAACATGATTGGTTCAAATTAGTTCTAAAGAAAAAAACGAAAAGAAGAAAAAAAAAAGATATACGTAATCGTTTCATATGATGAAATATCTCCCACATTTCCTTATCTTCTTAAGAATCTAATTTTGGAGCTCTATTCTTTCCAATAATTATAGCAAAAGAGGAATGAACCTCAAAGAGTTATGAAATATGTTTTATATATGCATACACCTTGATTTGCCACGGATTTTGCAAAGTCATGTCCATAAACTTACATGGATTCACGTTAGCTCTAAAGTCCATATAAACATTTAGATACATAATATGTTAGCTCTAAAGTCCATATAAACATTCAGATACATAATATGAAACTAATGAAGGAATTTCCAGAGCTGCATGAAACTAACATGTAATGAAAATCGAATCTAAAGTAAAGGGTTAAATATTCAACATCAAGCAAAGCAGAGTTTTGCTCTCTGGGATGCACACAGAACAAAATTGACATTCTTGTTTTTTTCTTTTTTTTACTTCATATCATAAAAAGACTAAAAAAGCTTGGACATTTGTTTGAAAAATTGTATAAAAATTCACCTAACAAATTGCATTGCACAGCATTGCACATCTTTCAAAACAATTGGAGAGGTCAGATTTATTAAATAAACGAGGGAAAAAAAAAAACCTTACTATGCATAGGACTTAACAGACACTTGGTTGACTCAAAAAGTATTGAAAGAGACCAACATCAAATTTAGTACAATTATTCAGGATTTGTCATCTTTTGAATTTCCTTTTTAACGATAATAAGATGAAAAATTGCTATAGTTTACCGTATAGATGAGAAACTTTTTTTTTTTTTGCAGTCAATACAAAACATGTAAAATGAAGGGAGAAAATAGTTTCAAATATCTTAAAGCAAAAAGTCTCTTGTGGCATGTAAAACGTCTGAGAGAAAAGAATTTGAAGACTCTCTTTCGCCTTGTAAAAACAAGGGCTTTTTCACGTCCAAACACTTATTACAAATTGTGTCTTGGCCTAGAATAACTAATACAGTGTACAGTGTACTATATAGATCTTTACCAAAGTTGTCATCTTTGAAAGTAAGTGGTAGTTTAAGTCATTTATCTCGATCAAAATGCAATGTCAGGCTCTTTGAGACTGGTCTTGAGGCCAAAAAGGTAATAGGAAAGCAACATTTCCCTGAAAATCTGATCAAAGTGGCAAACAAAATTACAAGGAAGGACCAAAGGAATTCTGCTCATGAATATTAAATTAAAATGACCATAGTTACTCTGATACAACAGGTGCGGCTTATTTAAAGTGAGTAAAGTGGTTTACATGAATTTGAATGCAAAACAGGAAAAGAAAGATGGAGTTTAATAGCAAAAATAGTGATTATTTATAACAGCCCACAGGCAGAGAGAGGAAGAAAATGGCCCAGAGAAAGAGAAAAAATAGAGAGGAGTGGTGCTGGTGTAGGGGGGGAGAGAGAAGGAAGAGGAAGAAAAGACAGAGAAAAAAAAAGGGATTAATATTAAAAAAGATACATTTTGTGGAGGAAAGGGAGGGGTTGATGTTGGGATTTGGTAAGTTTAATATTCTGTTCATATCGAAAATTATATCATATGACAATAGTTTTGCCAATGAAAAAGACAGAAACCAGAGAGATTGTACAAACTGTTGCGGTAGAAATATCTCAACCTTTTTCAAAGAATCAATCAACCAAGCACAATTACAAGAATATTTAAACAAAGAATGTTAAAAACTTTCACTGATTCAATCCATATGAAAACATTTTAGGGCAAGGATTATTTAAAATAAAGAAAAATGGAAAAGACAAATTTCGAACGTGAGAATGGAAAAGGTATTTTATAGAACTTTCAATTTTTTTTTTTGACACATTCTTTCAAAACAGAAAAAAAAAAATCCACAAATGCAGTAATCACAAAACAGAGTCAGATTTATATAAATTCTATATCATTAGAGTAAAAAAAGAAAAATCTGTATATAAATCTTGAAGCAAAAGCAAATTTTTGCCAAGGAAAATAAACTCGTGATAGGGTTAGGAAGGTAGCGAGAAGAAAAGAAGGTGAAGTAGATCATAAGGATAATAATCTAAATTAAAGTACACACAGCCTTCTTCATGTTTTAAAATAGTTCACATTCACAAGTTGGGTTTGCATATACAATAGTATTGCTCCACTGTGGAAAATAAAAATGCATTTACGATTTAGAATTCAATACAAGCACGTGTAAAAAATATGATTATACTACTGATATGTTAGAAAAATATTTCCTTATTGTGCCTATCTTATTTTCTTTTCTTAAAAAAAGCTATAACTATCTATCAAACATATAGGAGAGTTTGTGTTTGTGTGTGTGTGTGTGGGGGGGTTTACATGCATTAAGGAAACGTTTATGAAAATTTTATGGAAATGCCTGTGTTAATTACTAGGTAAAAACGGTTAAATGCCTGTCATAGAGAATGAAATTTGGTCAGTTTTGATATTTCGTTAAAAAGAAATGGTTTTTAAAAAAACAGTCACTGTTCAAAATCACTACAGGTATTACAATAATACAAGTAATCTTTAAACCACCTTAAAAGTACTCCTTGAATCTGCATTTTTTTTCTTTTTTTCGCCATTAATGCTATGATTGCGTCTGCTGTGTTGATGATGAAGCCCTGGGGCTGAAAATTGTTTAGCTTTGTAATCTGGTGGATGTAGTTTGTACTTCGCATACACTCTCCAAAGAGTGCTGAAATCAACCTGACTTTAAAAAACACAAACTTTGATCGGTCTTTTTTTTTTTTTAAGAGATAGTAGGCAGAAAAAGGATTTCATAATTCAAAGGGTAATGCCACGAGTAAATCAAAAGAAAATTTGTTGAGGTGTTTGTTTTTTTTTTTTTCTTTTCCTACTCCTCCAACCAAAATTGGGGTAAATTCAGGAAAAATATAAGAGATCACAAAAAAATGCAGACTTTTAACTTTGAAATGTCTGGTGGTTCTTTTAAGGCACTGCAGGAAAACTAACCTTCTTCCAAAACAAAAATATAAGCTTAGACAGGAAAGTTTTGCACATACTGCAGGACATCGTGCGACAAAGTAACAGGCCTGAGATGGCCAAACACATTTAAGATACTACAGGACATGACCCGTCAAACAACAAGCAAGGGATGGCCATTCACCCTTTGCAAAACACTGCTAGCCATGGTCCTATAACACAACAAGCCATCTTTGCCAGATGCTGCAGACCATGGTGCAACAAAAGCTGGACAATTTTCACTTAAAAATGAATTCACACCGAAAATCCATCAAAAGACATAGAGGAGGCGATTTGAGGTTAAGCCCCTAGCAAGGCTGTGCTAGGGACGACGTTCAAGCCTCACATCATGATATCAATAGACTATGCACAATGTGACATGCTCAACTCATGTCAATAGTCTACCATTGAAGTATCAGCAGACTGCTAATATATGTTCACATCATGATGTCAACAATCTATCACTGAGGTGTCATAATGTGCTCACATCATGATGACAATTTAATGTTATTATTGTGTTTGCATAATGTGTCAAAAGCACATTAATATTGTGTTCACATCAAACTGTCAAAACAGTTATCACTGTGGATTCAAATCATGAGTCAATTTACTGATATTATGTGCTCACATCATGATGTTTCCACTGAGAACTAGAAAGACAAAGGAACTGAGGAAAGACTACCAGAGAAGGGAAAAAAAAAAAGGATGCATATACATGAGTGAGCAAAATTATGCAATGGGCAAAATAGACATTTTCTTGCACAACCAACCACAAATACAAAGAGACCAAAAAGCTTCAAGGGCATCACTGAATAGACTTTGCGTCTTTCAGTTTCAATCTGCATAAGCTGCAAACCTCTCGTACTTTGTAACTGTAAGCTTTGACATTTCTGGAACAATTTATTCAACTTGAAATAAAAAATCTATTTTAAGCTATGACTTGGCAGTGCAATGAACAAAGCTTATCTTAGACTAGATGGTGTAGTTGAATCAGTACATACGCAAACATTTCCTTCTTGTCTGCGTGGCTTTAATTTGGAGCTAGTTCTTCATTCTCATTTATCAAAATCTCTTCCACACCACTATTATTAACATCATCTCGAAAACAGATTGTCAAGTTTCCTTAACCAAGCATAATAGCATGTTGATATAATTGATATTGACATAAGCCCATTGCACAGTTGATAATGTTGCTGTTAAAAATTATATAAAACTTCTGCACCAAGCTGCTTTACAAAGAACATCTACATTAATCACTGTGTCTGTATTTATGTATCCCATGTTAAAAGAGTTGGTTGACCATGTAGAGAACCAGTGTACAGGGGGATGTAAATTTACTGGATGAAAAAAATAAATACTCAATGCAACCTTGCATTTAAATCGAGAGAAATGAACCTCATGTTATCATTACTGTATGGATCATTATCTTTATGAAAAAAAAAAGAATTGGCCCCAGTTAGGAGAGACCTTATCCCCACTTAACGTATTTTTAGCAACCACGTACCCTAAGTTCTCAGATCTCCTTTGTCTGCAATTCTGCTGAAATGAGAGCTCAGTTTTTTAAAAAAAGGGAGCTTATTCAATAATATAAAAACATCATACATGTTTGATATACTATATTGAATAGGTGTGTACTTATAAATGTATTGTAGATGCTACTTCAATTTTCAAATATATAAATGTGTATATAATATCATACCACATTAAAAATAAATTCAAAATGATTTGTAATCAATATTACTTTTCAATATCAGTGTGAATACAAAGGACTACAGATCCATGAATTAAAAAAGCAAAAGCTCAAACTGTGGATAAGAAAAATAAAATATCAGATATACATGTATATATATATATATATATATATTCCTTTATAGATTTGTAATTGTGCCCTCACTGATACATACAAAAAATTCAAATATATACAAATTATACAGGCTGATACAAACGTACATAACATGTAATGAAAATTTGAAAAAAAAAAAATGAAAAAAAAAAAAAAAAAAAAAAAAA
>BLXT01005178.1:461340-475738 GCA_019648995.1 Plakobranchus ocellatus
CTCTCTCGGTGCAATGCTTTCTCACTCCATCTATAATTTGCATTTGAAAATGGCTTTTTTCAATGAAATGCATGTTATTTGTGAAACTGCCTATCAATTTTGTCATTTCAAACCCTTTTACATTAAGTTTTAGCGCCAGTTATTCTTTTAAAATCACAAACGACTGTAATATTTTCAAAGAAGAGTTTTCCTCTCTCTCTGCTTGTTTCCAGTATAGATTGGGGTACAGTTTGACTTGGGTTTTTATCTAGAAGGAGGGTGACATTTACATCTTGAGGCCGAAAAGATGTTTTTATTTTTTGTTTTGTTTATTTTTTTTCATAATCAAACATTCTCAATTTATTATCTTTCACATAAATAAATATTCAAAATGATATGAAAATGATCTAGAAATAAAAATTTGTTCCTAAATTGTTAAAAATCTACAAATTTTATTATTGGCTACAACAGGTACAAGTTTGGTGAGATCATTGTTCAGTAGACTTGACGCAATCAAATTTTTTTTTTTATGACTTGAATTAACATCTCTTTTTTTTTCAGTAGATTGTAAGATCCATTTGTGTATACTCAACACTGAAAAAAGGATGTTTTGTGGGCCAGGAATAAGGGCTTTGTAATGTATACAGCTAATGCAACTCTCAACTTTTCACACCCAATTTATTTCCTAAGTCAAACAAAGCATAACTATGTTTGACATGATTTAATATAAAGATGTGAATATAATGGTGAATTTGATGACGGCATATTGAGGAGATGAGAATAACAATCAACGATATATGAATCTCTCTGATATTTCTGCTTTTTAGGAATCACTTTGTGATGAGTCTAAAACAAGGCTAAAACACGCTTAAATTTTTAGCCCAAAAGGCCCCAAAATATGGGCCTAATCCTTTAAAACCTGGACTTTCAAATCGGTTTCTTTAAACTTTTTTGCTAGAATCAGTTTCTCTGTAATTACATGACAGGGCCCAGTTTGTTGAAAGGGAACATAAATATTATAGTATGTAGATTAGAGAATAATTATGAGGCTATCCTGTGATAGCCGTATATTGAAGGCATAGTACAACTTTTAAAAATTTCTAATGAAGCAGTCATTGTGATAAACTAGGGGTAGCTGTAAAAAAAAAAATTTCTGTTCAGATTTAATGTCAAGACGGATATATATTTTTAGCTACATAAAGAGTACTTTAATAGGGCCTAATAGGCACTGTGGAAATTTCTGTGGGGATGAATGGAAATAGATATATTTGTCTCCACGGAGATTTCTATAGTGATAGACTTTTATTCCGATTTCCTCAGAAACTATCCTTGACACAGATCTCCACAATATCACTAAAGGATTATATTATCTTAAGAATTTGGTCAATTAATGCATTATTACTCATGTTCTTGTCTTGGTGCAAACCGACTCTAGTTCATTACCAACAGAAAAACTCAAACTTGTAGAGCAATGGCCAAAAGGTGGACCCCAAAAATTGTGTCCTTTTTTTAACAGTGTTTTGAAAAAAATAATCTACCATTACAAAATAGAAAAGTTCAATTGAGTATCAGTGAGATACAATTCATTTTAAGTTGGATATTAGGGGTTGATCCATGTAAAAATAAAATTGTCTTAGTCTCTTTACTTCTTAGTAAATCTTAAAAACCTCTTGATGGGTGACAACTATTTTAGTGCTCTTACTATCATAGTAATGTTCAAAAGTTATTTGGTTAATTTACACAGCAAAAATGCATCCAAAATTCATTTTAAGCATAAAGCATTATTTCGTATATGCCATCACATTAACAAACTCAGGATTTATATTGATGATTCACTTTGTTCAAATGTGGCTAGTTGAAAATCTAAAACATAATTATAGTATCGTAACATAATTATATAACAACCCACATTTTGGCAATCCTTACACAGAGGCAAACTTCTAATATATCATTAACTAATTCAAACAAGTTCAATATTCTTATAGATGTTATTGTTAATTAAATAAAAGGAACGAACAATGATGGCTGGGACTGCTTTCAACAAGGAGAGCCACAAGTCCAGCAGGATAATCCTGGGACTGGCCCAATGATTTTCAGATCTACCTTCATCAACTACAAACAAAATGAAGGGAAATAGAACAGCCGTTTTAAATCAAGATCAATCTCTCTTCAAATTCAAATTGTCTACATTGTAGATTTGCATTCGACGAAAGACACTCTGTTCTTAAAAACCCTAAATCAGATCTAGCTTTAAATCTAATTTAGATCGATAACCTTTCAGACCTTTCATTATGTGTGTCAGTGTGACATACTTATTAGGTGAGCCTAGGCTTGGCTTAATTTGTCTCTACTAAATCAAATATCAAAATATTTACATATGCAGGTGGACATACCTGGCCGCACTGATGGATCTAGAATTAGATCTACTTACAGGGTGGGCAGCTGGCCGTGGCTGGCCTTAACAATAGCCCCAGGCTATTCCTGATGGCGTGATGAGCTTGCCTGCCTTGCTTGCCACCTTCCTCATTTGCATTGTTGTTGTTTACGGTCTACGGGATGTTGTTTGTGCCAGTTTTTTACGTCAATGGTGTGAAAATAAAATTTCATTTGCCCGAAGATAATTTTTTCTATATTTTTTTTCCTCCTGCGGCGTGCTGATTATTATGACATCAAAAAGTAGTTTTTAAAACTTTTATATGCTAATGAATGCATAAGTTCACAAACTATGACATTTTAAAGCAGGCAATTTCAATTTTTTTTTAAGCCATAAACACGCGAATCAGTTTCCAAATTTCACCAGTTTCGTTCCCACAAGGAGCATCATGCTCAATTCAAAGGCAAAAGAAAATCATAGGTGAAAGATCCATTTAAAAGAAAAAAAGAAAAAAAAAGAAAGATAGAAAGCCGTGTGTAAATATTATTCATTTGGCAGGTTTGCTTATTGTGCTCTAAAACATTTTAGAATGAAACAGTTGTACACATACCTCACTATTTTCCTTTGACGTAAACTGTAAAGCATCTTATAACATACTAGAAGAAACTTGATAAATTTTTGCCTTTTATGTCGCTTTTTTTTTTTAATTTAGTGATCTAGTTATTTATTTATTTGTTGTTGTTTTTTTTATCTTGTTTTGTGTTTGCTGGGTTTTTTATTTGGGGTTTTTTTGTGTTTTGTTTGAACTTTCTTTTTATGAAATGGTTGAAAAAACAATATGGGCGTAAGGGAATTAGTGTTGTCATGTGCTCAATGGATTCCCTTTAAATAATTGATAAGCGTATCATCTCTCTTGACAGTCGATTCACTTTCGCTCATTGGTGAAGGGAAATCAGATTCAATTTCTTCATTACGTCGGCATAATCAGAGCGAAAAAGACCGCAAAATGATATCTTAGCACATCAAAGAAACTAATTGTTGTTTAAATCAAGTCTTTGCTTAAAAATAGATAGAATGTACATTATGTGGCTGACAGTCTTTGCTAAAGATAGATGCAAGATAGAATAGTAGTATCACTTATCTATTCTTATTAAATATTTCAAACCAATTTTGAACACACTTATCTTTTCGCTTTAGAGTCTCGAGGTCGTTCTTAATATTTGTTACCTGTAATACCATGAATGCCATAAATTTATTATATCTGAACACGCTTAATTTTGTTAGTAACTAGTTTCGTGCGAGTTTTTACTCTAATAACGCAAGCAAAAAGAAGTTCGTGTCCTATCAATATGCCATATGTAAAGATAAATATTTCCTACGGTTCCGGTGCAGTTTTTAGCAAACGCTTTCTGGGTAATAAATGTACGCACACTTTTTTTGCTCCTACATCTTTTCTCAAAATAATTATGATAATGTTTGCTTGGGATAGAAGCAAGCAAGACTACAAGTAGCAAAACTCGAACCAGTTGGGTTTATCTGAAGATATATTCATCCGATTCAGATTCCCTTAGGCACGATGGCACCTTTAAAGTCTTTTTTTTAAATGCTAGCTTTTTTTTTCTGGCGCCTACAAGCTTGCTTTTGAGTATTGTAAAATGATTATTACTAGAATAATCCATTATCTCCAAATGCTTAGCAAACTACCCGACTTATGCACTTAAGTAGAATTGTCGTAACACCGTTTATATCTCGTGATATGAGACATTTCAAAGATTCGCTTTATTGTATCCTTTTTCATTTCACAAGTCTCTTCATGTGGATGGATTGTTCGTTCAATATTAGTCCTCGCAGATCTAATTTGTCAGTTTGTGTGCGTATGTGTGTATTTTTGTTTGTCGGTTTGTTTTTTATTAGGCCTTAGTATTACTACAGAGACTATTTGACCAAGCCTTTGAACTACATGTACGCTATTTTCCTTTTTTTTATTTTATTTATTTTTTTGTTTTGTTTTGGTTTTTTTTGGGGTTTTTTTTTTTTTGGTGACATTATTCAAAAGAGGTAAATTTCTGTTGCACTCATCCACTAGCCGTGTCTCATCTTGGTAAAGCAGTTGGCTACCAACTAAAAGGTACGAGGTTCGATTTCCCAGTCCGGGCCAAGTCAGATTATTATTGCTCCTCTGTGTCCATCCAGCACTAGTTGGGGAGCTAGGCCTCTTAACACTCGGCGAAAGTAAAGGCGGCGAGGAAAGCAATGGCAAACTACTGCATATAATGCCGTATGCCAAGAAAAATCAGGACCCTACTCCTGGTTCCCCGATGCTTGGATTAAGTGTGGGGCCCACTTTACTTTCACGCATCCACTATTTCTTTCTTTTTAATCTAAAATAAAATATGAATACACATATACTACTACTTAAGCACTATATTGATAATGATATGATTTGTACATGAATGTATAATCATTCCTGTATCTGATTTTTTCGATGGTTTTTTTTTTCCCTCATGTGGTTCATAAATTAAATTTGCCATAACTATGTTAAAGAGCTGGACATGCGGGTGTTAATTTGTCACCACACCATATTTAACCGTTCATATGTTCTGTAAAAAAATAAATTCATAATTATTCAAAAGAGCAGAGTATACTATAATATAGTGTCATCAGATTTTTCACATAATACAATTTTGAGAGCGGTTCGGTTTCTTCCAGTTAGTTTATTCACTCAAATACTGTAGTGTAACCATAAGCAAAGGCAAGTTACAACACTGAAGAAAATTTTGAAATAGCTAGTAAGATGAAACATTCTGTGGGTCTTCTACAACTTTTATGCTTCATTATGCTCAACTTAAGTAAGTTGAAAAAGCAAAATGTATTTTAAAATAAATAAAAAGATAGGGAGGCTTTATCATATGCAGAAAATGAGAAAATTTAGAAGACTTCAATATTTTCTTCTATTCGGTTTTAATATTTTCATAACCATAATTTTCCTTAATAATTAATAATACTAAGTCTACCAATATTATTGAATATTGTTCTCAATTTTTAAATTTTTTTTTTAAAGTGCATTTTCAATTGTCGATTTTTGACTTAAAGAGACAAAATTATTTAAGGCCTTGAATATTCCTATTAAATATTAACAATAAACAGACAAAACCTGATAATATTCACAATGGAAAAAGAAGATTCATCAGAAATCACATTTAAATTTATTTGGCATGGGATTGGTTTCAATTCCAATCAAAGGAACTGACTGAAATTGAAATACATGTACATGAATTGAATTTTTATGATTGTAAGACAGCTTGCTTACATGCGAATCAATGGTTTCATTTTATTAACTGCATTAGACATAAAAGCAGTACCGGTATATTAAACACAGAAGAATACCGGTATTGTAGTTTAGCTTTATAAAAGCCTGTTCGCTACCTTTATGATCTCAAATTCTTGGTGCAGTAATGGTTCAATGACTGAAAAACAACAAAATATATGTAGAGGGTCCCTGCAATTTCACAGCACTATTCTTTACCCCCCCTCCCCATCTCACATTCATCACCATCACCATCTTGTGCACTATGTTACAAAGATATGATATTAAATGCTGAAATAAACTTTTTTCTATATAAATTCATAATATATAAAAATAATAAGAGAAAATAATTTTGGTTAAGGGTGGCTAGGCTTGAGTTTACAGTGACAAAAAATGATCTGATTTTAGTCATGCGACTGCAATTTCTAATCTCTCTACATTGCATTAATTTTAAAGTGTTTGTTACAATGTAAATCCTGGTTTTGAAGTATCAGAGGGTAAGTAAATCAGAAGTGGGTACCTTTATCCCTTACAGAAGGAAATTTAAAATAGTTGGAGTAGTGAACTTTCAAAGTGATTTTTACTCTAGGTAAGTATAAGTTCCAATATTTTTTTCCTCTGGAACAAATTTAAAATCAGTATTTACGATTCAACCCCTTATGGTGCTTGCGTGACATTCAGTGCAAAGATTCCCCAAAAGTTGATGTGATAAAGAGAGGCCTGTGGCCCAGATGTATGATAATTCTCACACTTTGTCGAATGTAAATTTTACTAATATGAAAAAAAACCTAAAAAATTATGACTAAATCTAGAAGGTAGAACATGCAGATGCACAATTTGTGCATAGGTATTTCTGTGAAACAAAAATTAATTTAAAAAACCAAAGACTGGCGTGGGTTAATTACATGTTCATGTATAAGGATTTTGTGATTTGAAGAGCATCTTAATCGAGTTTTAAGTGCCAACTTGTATTATCAACACCCATGGACTTGTAATTCCTTGCCCCCTTGATCACAAACCATGAACATAAGATATCAAACTCCGAGATAGAGTCTGCTCAGACACTTATAAGTTTTAAGTTGCCATCTGGTCAAAAAGTCAGCAGAACCAACACACTTTTACATACTATACATAATTAAGAACCTTTTAAGAGAAGAGCCACAGAAGCATTTGTGACCCAAGCAATCCACTGAAGTCCGAGTGGAGTTCTTAAGGCAAAATTCATACTCTGTTCTGAATACAAATTTATCTTCCCCTGACAAAACTTTTTTCAGCACGAGACAGCTCTTAGATAAGACAAACAGGAATATATTATTGGAATTGATTACCCATTTTGGAACAAAATCTACGAATATCTGTCCAATTCTCTACTGAGACAAGAGTTTTGGTTTCTATCCATTAATTCAAACAATTGTCTTCCGAAGAAGAGTGCATTCTCGATTTTTGGTGCTGCTGTACTAAGCCTTAAAAATCATACAGCACAAACCGCAATGAGCCTACATAGACAACTTGATTTTAAAAAATAGGATAAGATAAAACATGTCTTGAGACATGTCTTGAGACAGTCCAACTTTTAAATGGCAAAATGTTACAGGAAAATTGTTATGAGAAACATGCACTAAAAGCACTGTTTATCTCTTCAGAATTTTTGTGAAAATATTATCAACAATATAAATATGTATCTTGGCACAGAGTTCACTTATTGGGTTTAAGGTTAAGGTTTCAACATCTGCAAGGTTTACATGAGAGAGTCTTATGAAATACATGTTTTAATGAGTAAAACCTGAATAACATTGAACAGCTTTACGACAAAATTGTTATATAAACCTGCAAAATCAACAGAGGTAGAGAAACATGATGTTGAAAAAAAACAAAGGGGGAGGGGGAGAGTTATTAGATTTAACAACAGAACAGCTGGATAACAAGGTGTGACAGACATTCAAGTCAAACAGATCAAAACATGTGGAGAGACATTTTTTTCCTAAGCAAGGCATTGATGATGACAATGACGACAATGACGATAATGACAACAATGACGATAATGATGATAATGACGACAATAATGACAATGACGATAATAATGACAATGACGATAACCTACATAGGATGTAAACTGCCTACAAAATTTATTTTTTTCTTTAAATGATACATGTTTCAAATAAGATTTTTTCAGACTTGAGAACATTTCTCTTTCATACATAAGGGAAATGTCACACATAAAAATTTGCAACATAAATCACAAAATATGTACACAAAATTGCAATCCCTGATAATTTACCCCATTACTGAACCTTTCACCAAGCCTGTTCGTCATCCACCATACCCTTCTTCACAGTTGAAGTTGACAGGCATGGTTTCATATAACTGCCCTTGAGAGGCAGACATCTTGGGACAAAAGGATCACAAATGACCAGCTGATAAAATGTTAACCATTGGAGAGTTGACACACTGAACAGACACACAAGCTTGAGGAGCACAACCAGCATGGCTGATCCAATCTGCAGCCGAACATTCAAGCAAACAGAACAACGGAGGTGAACATGCATACTGTGAAGTTCAGTGACTTATGGCAAGTGTATAAAGAAAAGAAAGTAATGAATGACAAAAGATAAAGACATTTCCAGTCAAGCTTATTCTGAAATATAGAGGCATTTCACAGATTAGAGCGATTTTCAAGTTTCAGTGAGGTTAACCTTTTTTGCATGACTGTGGGCAATGGATGACAATCAAATATATTGACAACAAACAAGAGGCGACAGAGTTGATAATGTGGATGTTATACAGATTGTTGGGAATTTTATTGCAGCTAAAGAAACCAAATAGTCACAAATGAGACTAATTTTGGTCTCTGCCATTAAAAAAAAAACATTGGAAAAGACAGATGAAGTTGGAGTGTTATAAAAGACTCAAAATTTATCACTCCATGGAAAATTGAAGGCAAAAGATGTAGATGAAGACAACAGAGTAATTTTTTTAGGAAGATCGAAAGGATAACCGAATGGAAAAGAACTGGAAAAGTGTAGCTAAGAAAAAAAGGCTGTTCGTAACTTCCTCTGATCGAGAAATTAAATGATGCAAAGAAGTGAGAGACAATGTTTTCGTTGATTCAATAGTTGGTATATCTAGTCATCCTCTGAGAATTAAACCTTGCTTTCAATGCCGGGAATCAAAACTCACAAACAACAAGACATAAAGGGATTTTAGAGCCAGTAGAATTTATCCTTTATACACATAGAGAAACAGATACAAGACTCAGAACCTTATACTAGGTGTCATTCTACTTATTCCTCACCTAGATACCATTTCCATCTTTGTCACCACATAAGAATTGCACATAGTCTCCTTCATTTTTCAAGTAATTTCATTCTGCAGACAATCTCATCCAGTAAATTTATTCATTCACTACATTTTTTTCATTTCTGTCCACATTCAAGCACACCTCTTTAAATATAAAATTACAGAGACCGAAGGAAAAAAAAAAAACAACAACAAAAAAACAAGTTAACAGCTGGTCACATGTTTAAGACAAGTTGCATTAAATGAGGGAGTGTGAGTAGTCATACACAAGAAGGGCCAATCTTTAAGGCTACTGTTCTTGAGGATGATCAATGTCTTGCTGTTGTATCTAGGTACGACATGAACCCCATCTGTTTAGGTGCAGTAAGACCGACCCTTGAGCATGGGACTTCACACACCCTCTACCTGCCTCATCCTCCGCCTGCCATGGGAGGCGGGCCTGGCGCTGTCAGAAAGATAAAGATTTAGTTTAAGTCATTGGTTTATATTAGCAAAAATCTAAAGTACTATAAATAAGGAAAAATGTAACGCAAACACGAAATACTGAAACCATAAAGCCCTGAAGCTCGCAACCCAGAAATTAGTGGATTTGATAGTGTTCTGCAAAATGAAGGGATACACTAGTCACTCTTTCAATGTCACATAGCACAAATAGGTTTGATAAAACAAAGCAAGGATTTTACATACGGTTAGGGAGAATGTCATCAAATAAGATTTGTAGCCGAGAGTGAACAAAAGCTTCTTACAATAAAAATATTGCTCTAAAAGTATAAACCTTGATGAAAAGTAACAACGTAAACTATTACTTTACCAAAAGCTAGGTATAATATTCAAGATGAAAGGTACTATTGATGTTATGTCAATGTAAGGGAATGTTTATCAAAATACAAAAATGAAGAGTAGAGGAAAAAAATACTCTCATTTGATTTACCATGCTCAACTATCTACTATTTTCTTTTGCATTCATTTTCAAAGGTACTATGTATTTTTAAAATATAAGTAGACCTACACCAAGAAACTACTATTTTTTTCTGCTACATGTTGAACTGAATAAAGTCAATAAAAGTCTACAAGAAAGAACTTCATAAAAACTTTTCCTTTTGACTAGTACATGCATGAAAAAACCAAAAGAACAAAAGAAAAGAAAAAGTCAATGTATAAAAGAAATGGAAAAAACATGTCAAAAAGAATGATTCCTGTACATGATAGAATAAATGAATTGGAGATTATAATATAAATGCTGATAAAGTGGAGTACACTGCCGCATTCAATCAATGTGTTAGCAAACCACATAAGGTGATTTGCTTGTCTGAAATTGCCAAACAATAACATATCGCAAAATAGTCAAAAATTGTTGGAGATGTAAAAAAAATTCACAATGCCCGAAAATTTTTGCAGAAGTTTGCAGCATCAACGATTTTTGACTACTTTCTCAAGTTAGTGTTTACTATATTGATATTTATTACAATACTGGGCTTGCAAGGGTTGATAAGAAAAATGATGCTGTTGCGCAGAAAAGTCAAAATACTTCTCAGTATTGTAGATCATTGATTTTGTCTTTAAAAAATGTTTTATGTAGCTTTACACAAAATAAATCATTTTCAGCATTTTGAGTAAAGCGATTTGAAACAAAATATACTGTGAAAACCCAGTATTGAAATAAATATCAATATAGTAAACACTAAATGAGAATTATCTCACTTTATTTGCTTTCAGGCACAGACTACTGTGCTCTAGAAGCGACATTGATTTTCATGTGAAGGAATTAGTTTGATTAACTCAGGCTTTCGGGTCATCCATTGGACTCTGAGGCATAATGTTTGCATTCAAACAGGGAAAGTGGATTAAAGATCCCAACAGATAGTAGTGCCAGGTTATCGATATAATGTATCAATCCAAAGCTGAGTACATTGCTGCTATACTTTAAAATTCCACTGTATATCAATAAATTAAACACATGGTTGATCTCTGTAGTCCAGGTGAAACTTACCTCCCCTTGCTCCACCAAAACCACCAATTCTCCTTCTTGGACCACCAGGCCCTCCACCTGGACCAGATCTGCATAACAAAACAATAAAAACAAATATTGGCACGGTATGATGAATGAACACAATGGAAATATGTCACAATGTTCAAAGAGGGACTGTTTCTTTACGGTTTAAAAAACAATGTGCTAATGAAATATAAATGTGTAAAAGTTCCACAAAATGAGTCATTGACTGACATTGAACCATTATCATTAATTGGAGGAAAAAGAAAAAAACTCACATCTCTATATTGAGCATTTTTTTTATTGTCTTGCTGTATAGACTTTCTATACATAAAGTACTGAAAATTTTTACTTCTTAACTTTAAAATTTGTATTTAATCTCAGTGATGAAGACTCATAACTAAACTCCTTTAATGAGACTGCTAGAAAAACAGTAACAACTATATCATTACCCCTGCCACATCGAAATTGCACAAGTAATTAAGATAAAAATATAAACCAACTCTCATAATAGTGTGATTAAAAAGTCCATAGACTTGAAAATAGTCCAAAAAGTTGTAATCTTGCCATTTCTGAAAAGTTCATCCTATGGTTTAGATACCTGGGGTAGCTAAATGGAAACTGGTCGTTTAATAAATGAGATAGTTGTGCTTCAAGCTTTTGATAAGGTTAAATTTTCAAGGAGGAAAGAACAGTTCTGCATCACTGCTTTCTGAGCAGCAGGAAGGGGAGAAGGAGGAGAAGAAGAAGATACCCTGGGCATTATCAAATGAGAGAAAAGCACCTGAAATTAAGTTTCGCTAATCCTCTGCAACAAGCAACTCTAAAAGTTTGAGTCAGTCTGAAACCCTGATTTAAGGGGGATCTAAAAGCCTGAGATTACTTCGTAGTAGATCAGGTGTATGCATAAAAATCACAAGGCTAGTGTCACCAACTCAGCTGCTTGCTAATAGCATCACTTTAACTACCTATCCTAAAGTACTTTTATCGATATTTTTATATTTATCTCACCCTGGACGTCTGTAATCTGAGGTGTATCTGTCTCCTCTTGAATTTTTACCGGGCTGAAAAACAAGAACAGAATAAATCTTGTAAACAATAGATGCCACAAAACTATTCTTCAATTTAGAGCTTGCTGAGATGACATTAAAAAAAAAATGTGCAATAAACTCAATTAGAGGCTGACCTTTCGCTGTCAAAAAAGAAGATCTTAACTCTTTCTTACTGATTTGGTCAACTAAGTAATTTTCTTCACAAATAAAGTGAATTTTTTTGGACTGAACAAAGTTTTGCTTTTGAGGTTTCCACTGCATTGATATGTGCGCCTGGAATTTAGAAACTCAAGCGAAATATAAAGCTATTTGATTGAGTTTTTCAATTCTATAATTCATTTCCCATACACTTTCTTTTTTTCAAGTGTGTAATAATTAAACCTGAAAGCAATTGGGGAAAAACAATCACCGAGCCATTATATTCCACATATACACATCATTCAAAAGATGTCAATATTGCTTAGGCTCATGCTCTTGTGACCTATATTGACTTACAATATAAGGCAAATCAGATGCTTCATGGATTGAAAATTTGAAGTTTTTAGAATTAAAAAAAACGTGTTCTCAGAAGCCTACTATAGTAATAACATTTGGACTGAGGAAAACTTTTGCAGTGGATTGAAAGAGATATTTATAGACTATACAGAAATGAACATTACATTTTTTTTAAAGATATTTATTCATTTACCACTATACTGACTTTATCCCAAAACAATGAACAGCTCCTTTGATGTCAATGTAAATTGTAACCAGGTCACACAGTAGCATTTACACAGTAGAAGGAAAATTAAGATAAAAAACAAGAGTTTTAATTCTTTATCATCACAAATTACAGTTTGGATAATAGATAATAATCATAATTCTAGCCCATCAATCTGTCTTTGGATGGTGTGCAATAAATCAGGCACTTGGCTACCAAAGGCGTACAGTTTGATTCTCTGTTTAAGCCATTACTTTAATCTGCTCCCCTGCATCAACCAACATCCACTGGATAATGCAGCTTCATTGGGAATCATAGGATTCAACAAAGGTTAAGTACAAAGGCAAACTAACTCAAAGTACTGTTTGCCAATTCGATTAAGGATACATTTCAAACCTTTTATTAAATACAATCAAATTCTTAATCGTCCTGAGACAAAAGGAAATAATTTACTCACATCAATCAAGGTCTGGAAGCTGCAATTTGAAAATAAAAAAGGGATAAAACTTTCAGATAGATATATCTATGATGGATGATAAGTCAAGATGAGCAAAGACACAAGGTGGGTATATTTTAATAACTTTGGTTCAAATATGAGCTTGATTGGACCTTTTGTCTTCTCTCATAAGTTTTTATCAGGCTTTCTTTTTTCATAAATCTTTTTCTTTTTTCCCTCATTTAAAGAGTAATTTAAAATTATACGAAAAATTAGCTCTAAGGTTTCAATTCATCAATTCATAAGAGCTAGTGACTGAAAGAATTTAAAATAGCACATATCGAAAGTGCACCATTTGATAAAAAAGCTACAAATGTGTCAAGAAATCTTTAAAAATTAGTGAAAATTAGTGAATTTTTTACTGTACAATTTAACGCATGGATAGCTCAAAAAAAAGAAAAAGTGAGATTATTTTCAATTGACCTTTGCCTCACGTTGTTTTCAAAAAAGATGGTCAATTTTTGCATGAAACTTACAATAAGACTATAAAGTTGATGAGCCCCCAAAATGCCTCGACAATGAATGAAAGTCTCCATGGGGATCTGGACTCTACCACCTGACCTGAAAAAAAAAACAGTTTTTAAAAAGTCATTCATTGTGGATCATTAAGAAAATGATATCTGTTTTGCAAGATTACATCCATCTTTTAGGACTTATTTCTTCACACGCTTAAAAATGATTGTGATTTAATGTTACGAAGTGGCTAGCCGTACTTAAGGACGGCCGTGCTCATGAGTCTACACGTACTGAAGTACGGATGAATTTCCAGGCTAGCCGTACTTATTGACCAAAAACTCGCGTTTACCTAGGAATTATGAAAGGTCACATCCGGTCTGTGGGCATAAAACCGAGCTGAGGCAAAGAAAGAGGTACAAAAATGCTCAAACCTTTGCCTCTGCACGCGTGATAGACGTTCATTTTAGTTACTTGTTTTAAAGACGTCCAGCCTTAGTTTTGCAGCACAATAATCATTTTAAATAATGTTTTGTAAAATGTGACCAAAATTGAGGAACTTTGAAAAATCATAACTTTCTCACATATAAAAAAATTTAAGCCAAAATTGACAGCTCACTGGGCTCTTTTTAATGATAATAATGCTTTCTTGGCACCTTTAACATCAATTCTGGTTTGGGGTGTCTACTGAGCCCCTACGTCATATTCTATTTGAGTTCTATTCCAGCCACTATTGAAAGATACCGGTCT
>BLXT01005178.1:500706-512002 GCA_019648995.1 Plakobranchus ocellatus
AAAAAAAAAAAAAAAAAAAACTGCTGCTGCACAGTTTTTTTCTTTGGCCATTTGAGGTTTTGACTATCGATTTCTTCCCCCCATGGTAATATCATAGCACAAAAAGGTAGGGGCAAACTAGTAAAGATTTCTTTTTTGCAAAATGTATCTTTTTTTTTTCAAAAAATGAAAAAAAAACCCCATCAAATTAATATCCGTGAATTTTTTAAAATTTTTGCATTGTAATCTTTATTATTACAAATCTCATCAACATATATTCATTAGTGTGATCACAAAAATTTTTTTAAACCCTTGAAACAGCCAATCTCTGCTAAATAAAACAAAAATAAATCCAATGGAAACAGTCTTAACAAAAAGTTGCATCTTTCTTTCTCTCCACTGAAAAAAAAGCACAGCTAAAAAAAAAAAATGGGGACAAAAATTTAAACTTCAATCAAATTTCACTCAAGAATAAAAAAAAAAAAAACTTACTCGTTGTCCGACATTTCTGAATCATCCATGTCTGAAAACCCATCACGGGCACCAGATCCTCTTTCTGACATAGACGTAACCTTCATAGAGAAATAAAATGACCAATACATTAAGATAGGGTGATAGCTCAAAGCCAAAGATGTCAAACCCAGACTAAAATATTCATCCCAATTTTTTTTCTCTTGGAACATCATTGAAACTTCTTTTTTTTTTTAAGGTCTCCTTAACCCTATCCCTTTTGTGTATGTGTTTGGCCTTTCAATCTTACAGACTATATCACTGACTATGTAAATATGATAGCAATTGATCGTTTATCCACTTCCAACACCATAAACAGACTCAACAAAGAAACCTATTGGATATACACTCTTATAACATTGGGACCGCAAGGTCTCAAAGTCAAAGACCAAACATTTCCGATAACCATTATCTGTATATTTCAGTAACGAATTAATGGTACAATGCACAATACTCCACTTTTAATGCATTTCTATGCCATTTAATTATCGATTTCCATATCTCTTTACCCTAATTCTAAGCGGCCAGAGTTCTGTTTAATTTGCATCAATGTACTTGCTGTGTTTATTACTATTATATTTTTTCACTCATACAGACTGCTTATTAATTAAATTATTTTCAATTTGATGTAATGGTTTGTGAATGCAATACTTAGCGTTCACTACTTTTTGGCCTGTGGCCATAGTGCTTAAATTGTCATCATTTTATTTTGCACTGATGGAGCCATATATAGGATATACATGTGGATATTTTACTTTAATATTCATTAAATTTACGAGTACTGTTTAATTTTAAATATATTATTTAATTGGCAACTGCCTCCTTTCTTTTTTTACTTTATATATCAATTCAGTTGCCATTGCATCCTTTGGATCCTTCATTTTATATTATTTGTAGTGTTTCCTGAGTGGTGATCTTGCCATTTTTAATTATATTACCAGTTGTGTTTGTGTGTTAATTTCAAATGATTTACTATTTTTCTTCATGTATTATAACCAATTCATAGTTGAAATTGGAGTAAACTTGACTTTTCCCCCCAAAACTTAATAAAATTACATATATATTTTCAATTAAAAAATGAAAAAAAAATTAAGAGTTAACACTTTAATCCTTTGAGTCTACACCATCATAAAAACATTGCTGTCATTCTTACACTGCCATAACTTGTGCACTGCCGTAGTCTGCATGTCTGCTTCAATTTGTTGGACCCTCCAAACTTTTTCATGTCCTGAAGAAAGGGATGAAGATCATGAGAGCATCACTTCATTTTTTTCCCTTTTGAGGGAGAAAAATTTAAAACTTATTTGTTTTGTCTTTTTCCTTTTTGTAAATTATAAAAATCAATCACTTCCACAACTAGACCTCAGAAGAGTTTAGACCTTTTTTCCTCACAACATTTAAACCTTTCAGTTTCACGACATGTAAATGTAACTATGTTTTTTACTCGTACTTTAAATGAAACAAAAAGAAAAAAATCTGTACAACGTCATTGAATGCCAAATCAGAGAAAATTAGTCTTCCAGCCAAAGTCAAATAGCTTAGTAGTAGGATCAAATAAAATAGAATTAGAATGATCCCTCTATTTATTGATGGCAGTTGCATCAAACCTCTGAAGTGTCCTCTTTGTGTATAGGGACTACAGGAGTTTGATGCGCCTGCCATTATTTTGCTGTCAATGTTGTATGGGTCACAATTAAAAAAAAAATAAGAGCTATTGTCCTCCAACACAAATGATCCTCACACTTCCCAATAGATTTCTTTTCATAAAATTTTTGCTTTCGATACTAAGTCTTTTAAAACTATAATTACTTGGAAAAATTTAATAACTGAAAAGGATCAAGGTTTTAAAAGATTTGAAAAATAAAGAAAGGGATGGTTTCTACCACTGCAATCTATTCCCCTAAATGAATGTGAATGTTGGGACTTCGAGGTTCTGTAGCGACAAAACAATGCATGCCAGGGCTTACCTTGCAGTAGTCGCATCGTCCACAGTCATCACTTCTATTACAAGCACTGCAGTCTCCACACCTGTGAGTTGTTCTGTTTTTGCTTTTGGAGGCCTGGTTGTGGAGAGAATCAAATTCAGTTAAAATACAATAAACATTCAGTAAAAATCAATTTCTAATATTTAACAGAAAAAGGATACAAAGCCAAAACAAAACAAAAAAAATTTCTCAGTTGTGCTATAGACTTTGATTGTACTTTAGATTAGAATCCACTCAAGGCCACTGCATACAACACAATAGTGATGTTTATGGAGAAAAAGAGATGGAAATTGCTGAAATATCTGCATCTTTTTTAACTCAGATTCTAATTCACCATTATTTTGCTATGTTAAGTCAAAAAACTCAAATATGTTCAACCCGAAGACCATAAACAGGGTCCCCACCAAATCCTTGAAATTTTTTTCAAGACTCCAAATTTTTATTTCAAGACCCCTATTCACAAGTTCAAAAAAGGTCACCAGGCATAAAAAAAAAACAGGCTGTATGAGTAAGTACGGTACATCTTAGACATATTTTGTCTGTTATTCTTCAATCGACACTTAAGGCAACATAAAATATATTACTATTTATTTTAGTTTGATATCTAACCTCTTGAAATTCTTGATACCTGTTGATTAAAACAGCGTCTCTTGATAAATATTCTATAACTTCTTCATCCAGAAGGGCCTTGTTTATCCATGTCACTCAGAGGAAAGTGCAATACTGATTATACCCCCTACAATCCTCATGTCCAATAGAGTGGGGGGGCTAGATGGATTTGTTTTTCTTCTCTCTTATGTTCCAATCCTATAATTGTATTTCTAATCACAACGTTTAAAGCACTTTATACACTTTATACAAATGCCTATTTACAGGATGCCCTTTTCCAATCCTACAGTAACTTTAAAGCAGCCTCCTTCTCCCTTATCTTCTTAGAAATCGAGGCAATCTCTTCCTCTTTCTCATTGGCTGCTTTTCTGAGGGCACTTGCTGATGACAATGTAGACTTCAGATCTAGCTCGAATCGGGCTTGGTTATAAATGTGTATCTAGATCTAATATACAGACCTAACAATAATTTGTGTGTGGATCTAGACTCAAGCAGGAAGCAACATAGAGAGAGGTTCAGAAAGACTTAATGACAGATAGAATGAGAGAAAGAGCGACAGAACGTCAGTCAGAGAGAGGGATGCAGAGAAAGACACAGAGCGACTGCAATAAGAGAATAACATGGAAAAGTTCATGAAAAGAGACATTCATATCGATGTTAATAACAAATAAATATAATAAGAAGGATAGATTTCATTAGGATGATAAAAGCGCGCTCGAGAGAGAGAGACAGGGGGGATGGGATAGTTTGTTTGGTTGACTTGAATGCACTGGCTTAACATACCAATATTGTAGAGCTATTTAAAAAAACAAAAAAACGATATAAGCAGACCAAGGCACTTGGTTGGTATTATGAAAAGTACAATTTTTTTTTTCAAATGTTAGGCAGTTTGTATAGAACATCAGTTTAACTGTTTCATCCTACTTATATTGTATTAAAAGCATACACAGTCGGCACCTCAAGTTTCTTTGATAATAGTTCAAAGGCTGACTAGAGGATTGGGGAAAACAACCTTTGATTTCTTTGATCTTTTGTTGACATGGTAGACTTCTTACACTAGGCCTTGAACTGCATTGCAAATACTACCATAGTTTGCTTATTTGCTTTAATACATTGTGATGATTGTATTTTTTAAAGACTTCTCTGTTCAAGGGGGGTGGGGGGGGGAGGGATAAAAGGCGGGTTTTTTTTCTTCTAAACATTGATTAGGATCAGGCATTAGAGTTACAAGTTGAGGGGGCTGTGAATAAGTATGGCAAGAAAGGTAGTAGACTAAACCAAACAAATTAGACTGAATATAGGATTATTGGGTAAAATAAAGCATAACTTTGGCAGGTCTGCTTCTGATGCCAATAATAATAATAGTAATAATAATAATAATAATAAAACGCTATCATTCACGCAGTGACGCAAAGCTTTCAGCCAGCCAACACAAAGGAAGAGTGGAGAGTCAAATCGCGTCAAAACGCATGCCTGCATTGTTTCCTAAGTTAGCCCAACGGTATACACGGACTGCTCAAAGCGAATGATAAAATTGATAGCACTTGGCAGTGCTGCATAGGAGTCGAAAGTTATAGATATTGTAGGACCAGCTCTGAGATCTCATAAATAAGCCCAAGGCCTATCAAAGGGAGAAAAAAAACTACCGCACTCGACCATACAAATAAAAAAAAAATCAAATGAATATCGGATTTTGGGAGGTTTAATTTTGTTTTTCCCCGACTTTTTCCCCAGTTCCTACCCCTCACAAAATTCCCGACTTTTTCCCGATTTCCCGACCCGGCGGGCACCCTGCATAAATCTACTAATTCTTAATACAATACAATTTGTTTTTAAAATTTCAGCCCGTGAGATTGCTAATAATACAATTAGTGTCACCAGTATCACTACAGCAGCATCAGAACTTTCTATTACTTGTGCGAGCCACAATTTTAAGCATCACATAATTATTCTTGATCTGTATGGTGCTTAAAAAGATGCAAGTCTGCTGTGACTGCGTGCTCAAGATAATTTTATTAAAATTCATCATTGCTGTAGTATTCAAAAGAATTTCACGTAACATATAGATTTCTCTCATTAAAAAAAAAAGAAAAAAAACTAAAACAAACCAATAACAACAAAAAAAAACCCCACAGTTCATCAATCTCCCAGGATGAGATATTACACACTTCACAATAAAATCATCATGAAATCAAAGAATTAAAAAAATAATAATAATAAAACTAACTGTAGGCTTTTGGGTAAAAAAAAAAAAAAAAGAAACACTCCAAATGTGATGTACATATTATGCATTCAAATGTAAAAAAGAATATATTTTGAAAATGTCAATCATAGGTGTTTATAAAATTAATTTGGCTTATTCTTGACAGTGTAAGAAAATGGTGCCCTTTTTTTTTTCTAGGGAAATCCTCTATAGGCTTCATTATCACATTTTTCTGCAAAGGTAGATGAATGTGAACAAGGTAATCACAAAGACAAATATAAATTAAGAGAGGACAAAAATATATAAATTTTAAATGCAATCCAAAGCAAAAACTTTTCTAACAAATGATTCATCATTAAAACTGTTTTCAAGCGCAATTATGTCAGACTAAAATTAACTGCGTCTCAATTTAAAGCCGGCAGCAACTGAAAGCTGAAAATTAAATCATGCACCTACCATTTTTTCACGCAGTTTATTTCGATATTCTTTTTGGTCTTTGTCAAATTTTTCAAAGTCGCTGGATTCACTTGTTCGTCTGTCCTTTTTTTTGGTCTTGTATTGGATCTCCAGATGCTCATGCCTGGCTTTAAATTAAAAAAAAAATAGAAGAAAAAAAAAACCTTGAAGTTAGAAGAAACTCCCTGAAACCATGAGCAAATGTGTCTGTGCTCTATACCTACAGTGACTGATACTCTGCATGTATTGCTTTAAGGTACTTTTTTTTTCCTACATTGTTATAACAAATTATTCTTACATTGACAAGCTTTCCTAAGCACTTCATTTATAGTAAATTTGTTTTGGTATCCTCAGTAATTTTAATACTATAAGGACATGTTTGCATGAAATCCTTTCTTGTTGAGTTTCTTCATCACAATAGTGACAAGTGACATTATTACATTCAATATTCAACACAATACATAGATCTAATTTCTTTTTGGAAGCTGTGCAGAGCATAGAAGAGAGGTGTTAGACTAAATCTACTTATATTTTAGAAACTTTGTGCAGAGGAGAAGGGTGACTGTAAGAACGTGAACCAGAGAGCTTTTTTATCACCTTTCCCTTTGTCTTTTGATATATATCAACACAATATCAAAAATCTCTTTCAGGTCATTATATCCATAAAGCACTGTCCTCCCTTATTAAAGCCATGCATAGCATTTAATAAGAGGACAACCAGGCTTCACTTGTTTTTTCATGCATTTGCAATACAAAATCAAAACTAAAACAAAACTATTTTTCATTCATGAGTTAATTTCTCAGTCTTTATTTACATTTGTCTGTTTAAACTCTCTTCCTCTTGTACATGTCCATCATGCAGGAATGCTTACTATTTAGTATAGAGTTGGTATTTTTTTTCAATAATTTCTACATTATTATTTCTTTTTTGTTTATGGAAAGATTGAAACATTTCCTACCTGTGCAGGCATCACAATAGTATCTCTTGATGTGCCTTGCATCCTCAGCTGTGATGCCTATACAGTCTCCATGGTACCATTCCTCACAGTGATCACATCCGCTGAGAGAAAAATACATTGGTAGGATTAGAAAGATTATCAGAGATTTTTTCCCACGTGAAAGCGGATTTTACTGAAATGACTTGAAACAGCCTTTAATTAAAATTCTTTGGTAAAATATTAATTTTATTTTAAAATGATTTTATTATAAAAAAAAATAAATATTTTTACATTGCAATATTTTCACAACAGCAATTAATAAAATATTTAAAAAATCAAAACAATATTAAACATAGAAATTTCTAAATGTTCAGAAAATGCAAGAAAGAATAAAAATTGTTCAGCTCATTGACCTATAATTTTTTTTTTTTTCAGCATTAGTGGAGGAAAAACTTTTTTTTTCTTAGAACCAAATGCATTTAGGCTTCAATCAAAATTTTGAATTCAGAGCTGCAACCTCTTAAAAGTTCTCTTATCTTGAAAAAAAAAAATTACATAACTCTACTGCCTTTGATAACTTTCATGGTGATGTGCACCTATTCAGGTTATATAATAGACTGTCACATCTCCTTTCTCAGAAGGTATTCCCTTAGTAAAAATAAAAATTGTGAACAGTTTTTTTACAATACTGTGCCCTTGTGCTTTCAAGTATATCACACTTAGGAATCCTTTAGGGTGAATTAACTGTAGTGTTACTGATTTTTTAATGACAATCAAAGCAAAAATGAAATTGCCCAAGAAGCGGCCGCTAATACTTTCCTTTTAAATGGCTAAATTTTCCACTTTATTTTTAAGTCTGTTTTTTCACAGCTTTTTTTCTTTTTAATGAAGTGCTAGAATTATATATGTGTTGCAGTTCACCAAAAAAAAAAACAACAAAGTTTTTTGCAAGACCAAACACTTACAATACATTGGATCCAAGAAATTCTCAAGATATGGAATTAAATGAGTCTTTATATTTTCCAGAAATATATATTCATATCTCAATTTTTTTGCATGTCCATTTTTTTAAACTCCAACTTAGTTTTTTTTTAACATTCATCTTGCTTTACTGGATCATTATTTCAATAATAGAATTATTGTGCTTTTTAATTTACAAAGATCTTGAAATGATTTTGAGGTTAAAACTATTGTGTGAAGACTGGAACTTAGCCTTGAATACTAAATGAAGTAGCTCTATCTTCAGCTTGCTCGTCATAACAAGACTCAAATTAATAAACCGTCTTTCAAAAATCTCCCAGCTATAATATTAGAATATATTCATTCACAAGATACAAAGATGTCAAAGTACAAAGTGGAGCACCAGATGAATTTCAGTATTTTATGCAACAATACTCACATCATAAATCTTTCACTATCAGCTGAACGGCAGATGCAATATAAAATTTCCTCATCTTCCATTTTCAGATTACTCTAACCTGTGGCTCCACTCTGGGGAAGAAAATAAAATAAAACTTGACATGCTGGGAAAAAAGTACATGGATATTATAGTATAAATGATATAAGTTAGTCTTTGATATGAAGCTTTTTGTCCTTGTGGAAAAATCAACTTTGATACATATTATATTGGGAAACTCGTCTCATAATGCAGAGAAGTTGGCCACAATTTCACTTTGAAATTGATGAACCTGTATGGATATTGTTATTGCTTGAACATGACTGACAGGAAAGTATATTCATTACAACGCACCAGAGCCAGTTTCTAAAGCTTCATCAAGTAAGGCATCCATGTGCTCATGTTCACAATCTTTGGCAAAGAAACTTTTAATATTTCCGTTATACCTCCCCTTCCCTCCACAAACTTTTTTTTCTGTTATCTTCAAAATTAGAAAATAAAAGATTTCACTGAAATTTTTGCAACAGATGATATTGAAATTATATCATGTGCTTCTAACATCATAGCGGAGTTAGATTTGTTTGAGAGAAAGCTGTGGCAGGTCATTTTTCTGGAGGAGAAATGGTTTGGGTAGCCTTGAGTTTCAGTCAGAAAAATCTTCATAACCACAAAAAAATGTAATAGGCCTACAAGGCAAGGGCGGCTCAAAGCTCTGCCTGTAGGTTCTACAAAATGTTAACTTTCAAAGTTTCTTCTCATACTACAACAATTTGCTGCTATTTCCCTTCTATATCTCTGCAAGTAATGTGCTTCTGACAGTCAAAAACTTTTGAAAATCCAATGGTAAAAATTTCCTTTCCCAAGAACAAGAAAAATCTTTTCTAGAATTCAAATGAAGCTCACCCTCTTTATAGCCCAATTATGAGGATCTGGATCTCAAAGGGCTAGATGAAGGATATTCTTGATTCTCAATCCCATGTCCCATGTTCAATTGAATTTGCAAGTCTTATTTTATTTTCTGCTCTGACTCTTAAAATTTTAAAAATAATGGGCTATCTTGTTCCAAAATGTCATTCTCAGAAAAAAAATAGAGAGAGCGAATCAACAGCTTAAATCCAGGGCCATGAGGAAGTGCAGCCCATTTAATTAAATGTATGAAGGCACAAACATTTGATGAACAAGAAGACTCTTTTGGTAATCCTTACCATCTGCGAAACCAAAATCTGACGAAAATAAACGGGTTTTACTTTTAGTTGATTCGTCTGATTTGGATATCAAATGTGATAGTGTGAAAATGAAACACAATTTCCTAAGATCTCTCGAGTTTTTTTTCTAGATCGGACCTTATCAACTAAAATCACTTCATTTCGTCAATATTATAGATAGGCCTAAACAAACCCCGCAGGGATCGCAGATGGTAAGGATTACCGACTCTTTTCTCATTCAACAGGAGGTGATTTCCCAGTCCAGAAAAATTTCCCTTTTCTGCACTGGAAACCACCTTGAAGTAGGTCTAATTTAAAAGAGTAGTGTTTAGGTTGCTGACATGTAAAAGACGAGATCATTAATCTAGATCTAGATGATGCAGGATTGTGCCTTCCCTGATTGAGTGGACTCTAAGCCTACTTAATGAAATGATGGCGAATATTGAAAGTACTAGATCTAGATTCTAGATCTGATTGGATTATTTGGTCTAAATTTTCGATGTAATATCAAGATCTCTAAAACTAAAAGTGGTTTACCGGTGTGTAATCCTCGCAGTTAAGATCTATTATCAACTTGTCCTGCCTTATTGTGAAATCCCTTTTGAAGATTATCAAATTTAATAAACTGGAAGTGTTCTTACAATGCAAAAAAAAAAAAAAAGGCTTACCGGTATTGTTGGATCTTCCCCCAGGAAAGTGAGAATATCAATATGAAGCTAACAAAGCAAAAGTAGACCTGTGGGGCTTAGAAGTTTTATCGCTTGCGACTTGGCATAATCGAGAACATAGAGTCGATTCTTTTAGTTCAAAATCACAATCGATTTTGAATAGGGTTTCGATTCTTCGATTCTAATACCGTCGACCTAACCATTGCGAGAGTTGCTTTGTCTTTGACTTTGCTTAGCAACGGCACATAACGCTTCAGCAAAAAAAGATTTGCTGCTCCCATAACTATGCAGTGGAACGGTATAAGACTATCAATGTTCACACAACTTCCATACTGCTTTTTTTTACTCTTTAGGTGCGATCATGAAGTAATTGACCCTAAGTTTTGAAACCTGTGACACTCTCGATATTTCATCTGAAATAATTGATCCTAAGTGTTTGAAGCTTGCGACACTCTCGAAATTTTTTTGACGTTGCTGTTGATCATTACTTTTGTTTTTCCTTACTTATTTGATCTGAACAAGACAGGTCTTTTCAAGTCGAATTTACTATGTTCAGTAGTTCTTCTTCGCTTCCGGCAAAGGTTTGTTTTTCATGTTTTTATCCTATGTCTCTTCGATAATCAAGGATCTGACCATAGGTAACGGTGAAAGCCATACATATATAAATCACATCTTTTTCATTTTTAAAAAAGTTTGATGTAATCAATTATGTCTTTTGAATATCGACTGAAGAAGTTTCCGAAAAGAATTATAATTTCCTTTAAAATCTGATTATTTCTTTTATTTTTTTTTTAACCAACAGTGTCTATGATAGGCCAATTATACTCAGTTGATACACCCCACACTCGGGCTTCAAATCGATTCTATTAAACAAATAGAAGCTATCGATTCTAAAAATTTCGATTCTGGCCCAGCATCGTGAGCACTAATTAGAAACCAGAACCGAACAAACAATGAAAGTAAAATAATTATTTGGCACAACACTTTAAAGATTGTCTTATTTTTTCGATTAATTACATATTTTTAAAAATGGGATAGGCGTATAATTGGGTAAACTGTGCTGCAATGCTGAAAGTCTGGCTTCAACAAAATGTTAATGACAAAAATCAAGAGTACAAAAAGCAAAAAAGAAAGAAATGCGGGTTAAGATCTCTTGTTAATCTTAGCGTGATAAAAGCCAACATTTTTTTTTCATTTGAACATTTCGTCTAGACATTATTAAAAAAAAAAAAAGAAATATCTCAGCACTTTTCATAGCTTATTTTCTATTTAATATTGTCTTAACTATAGCAACAGAGTGCGATTTATCGTACTCTGTTATTATAGCTATGCTTTTAAAAAGATCCA
>BLXT01005178.1:512354-528271 GCA_019648995.1 Plakobranchus ocellatus
CCCCCCCCCCCCCCCCAAACCCCCTCCCCCTTTCTTTCGGCTGTAAGATATGGACATTAACTAACATAATCGAAATTCGAAAATTTTGAAAGCATTGGTTAAAAAACATAGTTGAGCACAGAAAATGATAAAGTGGTGAGAAATGTTAACTACATGTCAAACCATCTCTGCCAAGCTACTGCCTTGAAGAGGGAAAATGCAGTTCTTTGTAACAGTACATGAGCCTGTACAATGTAGGGTTTACTGTCTGGCCCGAAGAGAGGAAGAGGAAGACAATGTTTCACGTGGAATGATGACATCAAGATATGGACGAGAAAAAATATGAACGGAATGTATTATAATTGCTGGTAAAAGAGATAGATGGGGCTCACAACAACATAACAAGAAATGACACAAAGGCAAAACCTAATATGGTTGCGGGGAGAAAACAAAAAAAAAAAAAAAAAAANNNNACTTTTTCATACGAAAGCGTAAACTACTATATAGGTTCGTAGCATGTTGAGATCATTTGTTTAGTCCACCAATAAATGAAAACTGCTCTGCTTTTTTTGTTCACACATTTTAACCCTTCCAATAGTGACTTTTAAAGAACTGGTGTATTACATCAATTTTTTCTTCATCCATTTGCTTTCTCTCTTAAAAAAAGAACAGTTAAGCGAATATGTATTTACAATTTATTATGTATAACGGATTAATAATGTAACTGTTAATTGTCCCTACCCATCTTACAATCAGCATTGAAAAGTCACAGAAAATAATAATTGCAAGCTATTTCTGCGACGCAAAGTCATTATTAGTTTATTCTCATCGGTTTGTTACAACGAAGAGATATAAAATAGCGTCAGGGTCAATAAGGGTGATGTTTCGGTTTGTTTTTTTCATTTCATCTAAACTTAGCCCTTGCAAATCATCGGCGAGGGCTTTCCACATAATCTTCTGTCAATGTTGATTTTTTTTCTTTCGGCCGTATACCCCCTATGTCATATCATGTTTTTTTTTTTTTTTCTTTTCTGTTATAATTTATTAGAAGGAGACTTGAAATATATTGGCCCTATGCTTTGCTAGCTGTAATGAGTATAAATGGGAAAACTTTCACCCAGTAGACACTGCTATATAAACTGCTAGTAACTGTCAGTGATAGCGTCACTTTGTGCTGCAGCTCGAACGAATAGTAGGCTGTAGACTGTAGTCGTGTAGACGTGTTATAATGGCATTTGCAGATCGAAATTGATAAAATAGAAGTGCAAGTCAACAATTTATCTAGATCTAGCTGCAATCAGAAAGGCGTGAAAGTAAAAATTGTCCTGCATAGGTCAGTTGTCCTGATAGTCTCTAGATTTCTAGAGACATGGTTCTCTCACTTTTTGTGCTCGATCACTTCCTGGAGATTCCAGACTGCGGCCATGCCCACTAGAATTTAGATCAAGATTATAAAAAAAATTCTCTGAAGTTCAATGTTAGTTATCACATGTAGATCTATACATTCCATCCATATCTTTAAATTTTATATTTTTTAAACAGCCTGTGTGTTTATAAACATACTGTTACTGTTTGTAACATATTTGGGCAAGACAAATTTAGAACCAGGTCATTTCTTTTTTCAGTCAAGAACCCTGAAGAAAAAAAAGCTTTAAAAAGTTGAATTTATGTACCCAAATTACCACTATCTAAATTTTATACTTATTGTTTCTCCATTTTTTATTTTTTTTTTTTATTTTGATATTTAGTTAATTTCAGCCAGGAACCATGGTTGCACACATTTCTGCAGTTGTCTTTCCACTAATCATCATTGTCACAGTTGTACCAGGCTCCAGTGAGTTTACTTTAAAAAACGATTTACTATGGCTGCCCACAATAATTAACTTTATGTATATATGGCCACTGATTTATTATATCAGGCTTAAATCAAACTTGTGACTTTTGTCATTTGGTTTGGGGGGCGTCGGTAGCACAGTGGCTTGCGAGTCTACCCTGAGATCTGCAGGGACCCTTCTGTCGCGGGTTCGAGCCCCTCTACCGGCGCCCTGGCCTGACGGAGGGCCTGAAAGCCTGAGATCACCTTGTAGTGGACTGGCTATATACAAAAACTCTTTGTCATTTGGTTTGCCATCTAGTCACCATTGGTTGATTGCATCACCCAATGAAAGGCGAAAATTTGAAAATGGATTGTAAATTATGTTGGCTTAAATGTCGACCCTCAGATTTACATGGACCTTCTTGTTGTGGGTCGAGACCTGCCACCCGCATCCTGGCCTGACAGAGGGCCTGAAAACCTGAGATCACCTTGTTGTGGACTGGCTATATATATAAAAAAAAACAAAAAACCAAACCAATCATTTTTTATGAGGTATATCAAAATATAATGTCAGTCTTTATAATAATTACCGGTACCCTAAATTCTAATTTTTTTCACTGGGATAAGATTTCTGGCAAAAATATTTAAATAGAAATTATAGGCGAAGACTTATGGCAAATTTATGTAAGATGAAGATCAATTAACATTTATGAATATAATTCTTACTTATCCTAAAATTTAAGGCTTGAAAAAGTGAGGATTTTGCAAAGCCAATATTAGAGAAATTGTAAGATCTGATCCAAATTTATGTTTGAGAAACACTGATTTACAATATTAAAAAAAAATTCCCCATGATGTCTACTTAAGAGTTTTTGAAACTCATCTGCTTTAAGATTCTGAATTTTCCTATGGGTATTATTTAAAAGCTTATTTGAATACATGGTGTAGTATTTCAATACATGCCTGTATGGTTTGACTTCTATTATTGTAGTAAAATTGATCTGGTGGAGTTAGTAACTATACTGAAGCTGAAACAGATTATGCATAGACTTTTAAATAATAGAAATTAGAATATAGATTCATGCAATAGAAAATTTTTCTTTAATCTTTCAAACTTTAAAGTGCGTTGTTCTATCAAAAACATCACATTGAACATCCCTCATGCAATGACTAATTTATCAAATTATTCTATTATTCCATATTATCAAATACTAAGTATTAAATGATATATCTTGACCTGCTTGTGTCCTTGTATGGGGACCAAAGGCCTTGAATACTAAATGAAAGTTATTCTATTTAATACAGTCATTGGACTCTTTCTTAATGCACATCAAAAAGTATACCCTCACTAATTGTTTACATGTTCATCAATGAACAATTTTTCTTTTAAATTATTGTATTTTTTAAGCTTATTTATATCAGAAGCATGTGTAAGACAGCGTCATAAGTGGCATCATGTCAATTTTCCAGATACCAAACTTTTGCACTGTGGACATGAAGTGACTACTATTTCACCATAAAATTTGCTTTATATAGTTTTTTTTTTCAAACATAATATTGACAATATTTTTTTTTCCTTTCATATTGTTAAAAAAAAATTTAACAATTTATATCTGTATCCAGTGATTATTGATTGCTCATTCGGCAATTTATAAAATTTTACAGTCAATGACTGTAAAGAAAACAGTGGATTTCCAGTATGAAGGATTATTTTGATAATTTTCGAAAAAAAATTTTTTCTGTTCTCTTTCAGCTCTTTTCTCATGGCATCCAACTTTAATGGCAATTGGGGTAAGCATTATGAGCTATCTCAGTATTTTTTTTAAAATTTATGCCGATACTCTATTCAGTATATATATTTCTTCTTTACTTTAGCTGAGATGAGAATATGAATGTTGCAGTCAAAAGCATCGTTTCCAAAAAGACCTCAGAATTTTTTGATGTTGATATTTGTGTGTGTGTGTTTTAATCTTTTTTTATTGTATCTAAAATGAGGTATAAATTTTTTTCTTTTTACATAAAATCTTGTAATCACATGGTTTTTTTTATCAGTAAGCTTTAAAAATGTAACACTGTTTAACATTCATATCACCATCATCGTCTCCACAATTGTCATTATCATTGTTACTTTTTATGTATGGTGTGTGAAATAGTGCATAAAATAAAAAAAAAAAAGGTTAAATCGGAATGTAGTATCTATATTTCTTTTGGAAAGATCAGGTCCTCTTTTGAGCTTTAATTCTTTTTCTGAGCAAGTTTTAACAAATGTAAACACTATCTGTGTATAACTTTACAATTGATTTGAAAGACTTCATATTCTCAAGCTATGCTAGTGAAAACCAAGCCCAGCTTATGAAGAAATATATGAGCACAACACTACCATAGGCTCAACAACATGTAGTGACTATTTTGTCAAACAGTATGGTACTATTACTGCAGTTCCTTTCACTTTGTCATTAGTATTGTTATTAGCCAGGTTCATTGCTGTTTTCCATCATTAGTTTTAGATCTAGATAAGGTTAAGGGCAGGCCAACAGTATATTAGATGTAGATCTTAAACAATTCTGGATAATTATTGTTGGATCTAGTCTACATGAATATGCCATGAGGTAGGAGCATGCTGTCCTGATTAAATACATGGCATTAATAGGGCGTAAAAGGCAATTTCCATAATCTCTTGGTTGAAGGTTGGCTGTTTTCAATTTTTAGATTTACTTGCTTACTAAAAAGATCTACCAGTACCATTATATCTACCTACCTCTTTATTTAGACAAAATATAGCAACTGCTTGTTTTGTATTAAAGGCATTCAACTTCAAATCATCCACAGTTCTCGCTGCTGATGGTTGAAGCCATTGTGCTTTTCTCCAAGAGCTCATCTCTAGTGCCAGCATGGACAAGATCAGACAAGGCTTGGCTACATTCTTTTTTGATGGGCATCAGCATGATTGCTGTTTCTATAGGTCAGGGTTTTTTTTTGTTTGTTTTTTTTTTACTTTTGTTAATGTAGAAGCCTATTGTTTACAGATAACACATGAATGTGAAAACAGTCAGCTAGCTGCAATTTGTATTTTTGCATGTAATTAGTGCATAGAAATAATTTTTTGAAATTTTTATATTTGGCTATAAAAATGTATATCAAGTCCACTTACACAAATTTGAATCAATCAGAATTTTGCTTTACTTTACTTTAAGCTTCAAAATAAAAACAAAAAAATTAATGCAAAATAAGGAAAAACAGAAAATGAAATACACACTGTATTTTTAACATAATAGATTTAAGAAATAGAAAATGGATACACAAAAATGAAGATCAGAAATGCACCTGACTACCCATGTGATCTGGGGTCTAAAAAAAACAAACATTTTCAGAACACAAGAGCCAGATCAGGGGTCGAGAGGCTAACGACAAAGTAAAAGATAGATGAAACCCTGCAAGACCTTATATTTACAAAGCAGCCAACTAACAGCAATGATAAATTTGCTAATTTTGAAGAACAAAATAGATGAGGATCAAATTTTGCTTTCCCTGCTAAATCAATCTAACTTCAAACTTTGATTATATTGAAGGCCCATTTTGCTTCAGTGTTGAAGTTGTCTAAGGGCTAGCAAATTTGTATCAAATCTACAGTGACGTTTTTGTCACAGTGTCCTCCTTGTTAACATCTGGCTTGTTAAGAGATAAAAAGCCTAAAAGGCATTTTGTGTAGATGGGCAATAAAACATTGTTAGAACCACTCCTTTATGCTCTTTGTAACATTATTCAGTCCCACTCCCATGTTAGTCATTATTCATTCCCCAATGGTTGTCTCACGTGTATCTGTTTCAACTACTTCTCTTTATCAAATTAACGATCTACCGCTAGACCACCAAACTAGAAGCATAATTTTCGGGCAGAGGTTTCTCACCCGTAGAGAGGAAATCTGATGTTGTTTAAATACCGGTTTCAGGGAAGAGACTCTTTAGCGTCATTTGTTTTTCTCAGGTCGTTGGGTGCTTTTGCGGTACGTCTAATCAGTCAGAGGTAACTTTACTCGTTGCTGGCGCCTTCTTGGACCCAGCTTGTCGAAATAAATCACCACGATCTATTCAGTCGATTTTTAGTGTCTTTGTATGTGTCTTCTTAGGGAAACAATGCCGTTTCCGCCCTAGACCCCACCTTGAATTTCTCTGAGCCTATATGTACGATGCTCACTCAGTTAGTGTAGGATTCGCTCTCCAACTTTACGCCAGATCAGTCGCAGAGGTAGAGGTAGTTGTTTGAGAGAGCAGCAAGATAGATATGTAAAGACATGTAGCCACGAGCAAAGCTCGAATAGCGAATAGTTTGTCAGTCTGGTAGTTTTTCTATAGTTTTTTGTTTTCAAAATCTAGCCATGTAGTTTTTTTACTCCTCGCCCGGTATGGGGGGAGGGGGACCTCAGAGTAGGACTAGAGGCATAGGCTAGGTTAGTTGTTCTTGTTATTAATGTAGAGTCTACGCCACCCAGCACGCAACAGATGCATATATAATCCTAGAATGCTCTTTATAATCTTGTATTTTAGAACTTAGTCAAATAAACTTTATAACCAGATCTAACGTGTTGCTTAGTCTCAGAGTGCTGGAAGTGTCTTGTTTGTGAAGCGTAAAGTATCATTTATGAAGTCTTGATATATAGATGCCAGGCGCCACAGTAAAGAATTGGAGCAACTAGATTAAAAACCACTATACGATCTGATGACGGCCCAGTCATTATAGTCGTGTGGCCAGCGGTTATGCTACACTTGTTCTCTAATTTATCTTGATTTTGTTCATAGCTTTGAATCTCTGTTCACTTTTTTTTTTTCAATATTGCAACAATTTTACCAGTATGTTTCACAAATTAACTCTATTAACTGATTTTTTTTTTTTCAATTTTTTCCCTTGAAAAACATTTTTTAGGGTTACCATTTTCAACATATATAGTTCCATCATTTTTTTACCCTAAATCTATGCGGGACTATGCTTGGAAAGGTAAAAAGACAAAGAATGTATTTCTTACATTTATTTTTGTCAGTTTTAAAATTAACTTTATGATCTTTGTGTTCATAATATGTCATTAAAAATAGTCCAATGTGTAAATGAATGCTGTGAGCCTTCATGAGCAGATACTAGTATAAAAAGAGGAATGCTGTGAGTGTTCACGAGCGATTGAAGAGTTAAGATTTGTATTTTATCACCAGGCTGTTTTATATGACAGGACGGTGAAAACTTGGAATTAAGAAAATTTGTCTACGTAGGACTTATCATATATGTTTAGCACACCATCAGACTTCCTGCAAATTTTATCTTTAAAATCAGTTGCTCCTTTATTTTAGGATTTGCAGTGATATTTTACAACAAGGACATGGCAGGGAAACCTCATTTTACAACATGGCATGGACTTTTAGGCCTCATAACTTTGTGCTTCTGTGGTGCTCAGTCTTCTGGTGGAGCCCTCATCAAGTATTATAGATATGTTGGCTCTTATGTCAAGGTAAGTGTAAATGCAGGCAAACAAAATTTATTTTACTCTGCGTGCATTTTCTTTTTTGGGACTTCCTCTATTGCAAAGGTGCTTGCTGTCTTTGAAAATCTGGGCTTCTTCTGATTTTTGTCTCATCTAGGAAGCATGATTTTGCTAGAAAAATCCAAAATTTTTACTTTCCACTGTCCTTCCCTTTTTTCTTTAGCTACATCTTGAGCATTTTTCAGAGATCTGCAAATGTTGGTACTTAAGTAAGAAGAAGGCCATGTTCTCTTTGGTTATTCTTGGGACCATCTTAGGCCTGCATCAAGACTACACTATAGAGACTAACTCATACTGTTCCTTTTCATTCTGCGATCCATGTTGCCTTTTCTTATTCATTTAATCATTAATTTATTTCTTTCAATGCCTCATCTCAACTCCCTCTACCATGATTTTTTGTTACGCTTGATCATTCAAAATTCTTTTTTTTTTCCAGCCTCTCTTTTAACCCTCCACCTCTCCTTCCACCCCCTTTTGTCTGATTGTCTCTTCACCCACAATTATTTTCTCTCATTTGCTCTCACTCTTTCTTTCTCCTACCTTAGTATCTCTTCTTCCTTTTCCTTATTTTGTTTTTTCTGTATAATCTCTTTTTCTTCTTTTTCTTAACATTACACTTTTTTATCCTTTGCATAGGTCTGTGTCTTTTGCACTTAAAACCATGACAACAGCAACAACAAAACCATTATTAAAACTACTCCTCCTAATACTCTGCTGTAGTCAAATGAAGTGCAGTATCAATAGCGTTAAAACTATAGACTATAGTGCACTTAATTTGGCTATAGCAGTACTACTATGACACCACAAGTACCATTAGCAATACTACAACCACCACCTCAATGCTATCACATCCATTACCATCACCACTACAGACATGCCCACTGTTCCAGAAATTCCGGATTCGTCCTGGAATTCTACCAGTAAATGGCTTGCGTTCCAGAAATCCGTATTTTTATCACAAAATCCGGAATTTCGCCGATTTGTGATTGGTCATACTCTCAGAAATAAACCTAGTCTACATTTAGCGGCACTTCTGTGCATAAATAAAGCGAGAAAATTAAAGGACTTAGAGAAAAAAATAACGGCGTTAACACTGCAACAAACTTTTGAAACTTATTAAAATGCACGGCACTCTTTGCTACACCTTTTTTCATAACACTGAGCATGCATCTAGCAGACTGAAGAGGGGTTGGGGTGGTTTGGGGCAAACCTATCGGTGCAGTGTATCTATGGACAAACATCATGGTTAGGCCTGCCATCACTGACTGTTGTCGCGTTGACGGTCGGTCATTCACACTGTGATGTCACTCACCTGGACTAGGGTTTTTTTTCAACATACATATCTTTGCGAAGAAAGCAAATACGAAAATTCTGACGGCAAACTTGAAATCAGCGACCTTCAATTATAATGAAAATATCACCACATTCACCATTCCAGCGAAATACTCTTCTGAAGTATTTTAAAAACTTTATCCTGCTTTGAATGCTGCTACAGTAATTGTAACTTGATGTCTCTGGACTTGTGTCGATTTCATTGGCAATATATGAGGCAAGTTGTTTTCCTTCTTCTCTTTCCTTGTCTAGATTCGTTTGGCTGACCTGAAACTATACCATGCCACAGCAGGCCTGTGCGCCTCCCTTTTGATAACAGTCACGCTGCTGCTGTCGCTGTTCTCCACCTGGGCTGTCTCCAACATCCACTGGCTGTTGTGGTATGTTTGCGCTGGGTGTGTCAGTGCCTCTGCCCTGGTGATCATGACTCATATAACAGGAGCGTACATGCCTTCTCCGGGACAAAACAGTGGCTCAATATCTGGCCAGCCTGGGCAGTCTTGACCTGTCCAATATTCTACAGATACACTGTCAGGCTTGTTTTTACTTATAGGTGCTAAATTTGTGACCATAACTTACTGTAATTTTGAAAAAGTCATAATCAATACATATTATCAAAGTCTTGTTATAAAACAATGTTTTCATAAAGCGTGACATAATGGGTGCAAAGAGACATAGTAATGCACAAACCTTATAAAAGAAAATTGGCCATAGAAAAATTATGTCATAGATTTAAAAAAGTACCAAACATTACAAGACTATTATAAAATTTAGATATGAAAAGTTATAGCTCATTTTGTAGACACAAAACAGGTTAAAAAAAAATTATATGACATGAAAAAATGTGCATCATCACCCATATATTTTATGGGCTTTCTTGTAACTCTTTTATCTCCTTTGATCTTTTCTGATATATCGTTCTCTTTTTGTTTGGATAATTCATTTTGCTTGACAGTATCAGGTACCACTTGCACCAGCTTTTGATGAGAAGGTGTTTTTTATAGCCAATTTTTTGTTGTTTTTGTTACTAAAAAAACTTTTTGCACATTGAAGGTGGTATACTTTTCATATGGTATTTTCTGAAATGAATCCTGCAGGAACTCAAAAGTAGACACTTTGGAAAAAAGCTTTAGACTGAGATGTTTCATTTGAGTACTTTCTGTGATCCTTGAAGTCAGATGGCGAGGAAAACCCTTATTAAGGCAAGGGGGGACTCCGCAACTTTAAAACTACTCTCCAAAGCTCTGTATACTGGATCGCTTTCCTGAGGAATAATTTCTGATTCATCCTTATGTGCCTGGTCAACATCTTTGTCTGCTTTTACTCTCTGGATAATGTCCTTTATGGTCAAATGTTCTATTATAGAAAATCATTTAGTGTTGTGTTTGATGTTTCTTCATTGCTGAGTTGTGAAAAAAGTTAAGTGGAGGTAGGTAGGCTTTGACAAAAATTTTGTATTTCTTCATAATTATCAATTTGCATTGTTATAATAGAGTGAAATAGACTGGTTTATGATGAATACAAATGAAAACAAAATTTTTGCCAAAAATGTCAACTTTGTGGTGGCCATCTTGAATTTATTTCAATTTATACAAGAACAAACGCAACTCCAAAAATTTTATTCTTAGAAGGCTCAAATTTTGTATAAATATTGATAAAAGATATCTTTGATCTGCAGAAAGATTTTTTTTTAAATTGAAATGGTTGAGCTGAAACATTTTTTTTTAATTTCTTAAAGAGAGGCGGGTCCTGGGGTCTTTTTTTTTTTTAAAGTTTGCTTTGTGAAACCTGTGTCATTTGATTCGCGATATTCATATTAGAAGATATACACTATTGTTTTTCACCAATATGTATTGGTTGCCATGGCAATGGCCGCCATCTTGAATTTTAATCAGCTAATCTAAGAATTTTCAAACTCTATCTACTACTCCAGTTTCAGTGGAAATGACTTGAAACTTTACAGATATAATTTGAGTTACAATATCTAACAAATAATAGAGGCGATTTTTCATTTGTTGAGAAACTTTTTTTTTTCAATAAATTTTCATTTTATGTATAGGGAATAATAGGAAGTATCACCTGATTTTTCACAAAAAGTTAAATTTTCAAAAAACTAAACAATATATCAAAAAAACCTTCCATTTTATTGTCAATTACATAGTTATGAACCTTTGTACCAATTTTCTGACAATCAAGACATAAATGGCAGAGGAGATAGATTTTTAGTGACCAAAAAACAAGTTTTGAGAAAATTAGCTTTGAAAGTTGGGAATGAAAAAACTGGAAAGTTGAGAAAAGTTTTGGTCTCCACAAACCTCAAAACATGCCCGCCTGGTATGCTGGGCCTCCCTCCTCAGCTTCCTTTTCCTGGCGTGCCTTTTCCCTGGCTGCAGCTGTCTTTTTTTTTCCTTGCTTTGGCCTTCTGCTGCTGCTCGAAGGAACTTTTGTACACCCTTTTTCGTTCTCTTGCCTGGCCAAGCCTCTGTCCATGTTCTCCCTCCTGGAACCCAAGCATGGTCTTGATAGTGGAGAGCGCAGTGGGCCCACTGTTTCGCTCAGCTGCAGCTGACAGTAGAGCAAATTCTACTCGCTTGAGGGAATGGAAATTTTTTTAGAGCATCTTGACCACATAAAATGGTGAAAACTTTCGTTTGGATTCTGTGTGGTCTTGATCTCACACCTCCTCAAAAGGTCCACTGATGAGAGTCTGTTGTAGATGGGCTCCAGATGTTGATGGAGTTGCTTGTAATCCAACGGAGTGTGGACGCGCTGCTTGTGCCCAGTTGGGTATTGGTGCTCGCCAATGGACCTTTTGAAGAAGCACCATGTGTCAAGGCCAGGAGGGCAGAACTGATGCTGTGGATAGTTGTCAGTTGAGTACCCATGGTAGAAGCCAGCCAGAATGCCTGTACCTCATCTCCTCTGCAGATCTACCGCTCCTAATGGCCATACTATAGTAGATCTGCAGTTTCCATATGGTCTCTGCTGTAAGTCGACCATATCCACGGCCCCCAAGCGTGATCCCTTTCTTGCTGCAGTCAGCAACAAGATTCCTGAGAGCCGTTCCCAACCGCTTCCCGACGTGGTTGATGCAGTCCTCTTTGAGGATGACCACGTCGGGACCATAAGGCAACACCTCTAGGAGCTTGTTGAATGCTTTGGAGTCGCCGTCACTCACCATTGTAGTGTAGTGCAGGTTGTGGCGCTGGACAGATCAACCCCAAAGCACTTCTGCTGCACGCACCTCCATCATACCGGAGCTGCCCCCAAAGTTGATGGTGCACTCCCCCTTCTCATGTGTTCCTGCCTCCACCGTTCATAACGATGTGCAATCTCTCTCTTGATCCAGGCTCTTGTCTGAGCACAAACATGACAGTGGAGGCTGAGGACGTGTCCAGCGATGATAAGGCCAGTCAGGATGTTAATGACACAGCCTATACCTATCAGGGATTTGTGGCCACGTGCCAGCCAAGACCCATCAAAGCTGACTGATATGTCTAAGATGGCATCTTCTTCATCTTGCAGGTGGTAATAGCGGATGTGCTCCTGGTGTACATAAAGACGGCCTGACCAAAAACCTCCTCAGCCAGTCTTTCGTTCTGGCTGTAAACTCTTTTGGCGATGATGTTGAAGGTTTTTTGGTGCAAGCCTGGCATCTCTAAATACTTGCAGAAGTTGTTCAGCGAGTTCTTAGGCATTTTTTTTCTTTTACAAACAAAGTGAGTATTAGTATAGTCTTACAAATAAAAACGAGCTGTCTGATTATACGGTGAAACAAAAAAATAACTTGGAATGCTCTGTCACATGGAATAACAGACGCGTGGCTTTGTGTTTACATAAACAAACTATAACCTTTTACCCTTGCACCCACACCAATCAGCGAGCTAGGTTGTGGCTCTCTCACGACCCATGCGCAGCCCAGCCAATCAGGGCTTACGCTAATCACGCATAGTGTGTGTACACTCCTGAGCTCATGTAGGTCAAGAAGCAGGGTTTTTCAGCCTTTACTATGGTCCTTTTCTCAAATGAATACTCTAAGCCAATGAAAGATAGAAGTTGAAGCACTACAATGATAAAATCCTCTAATGTAGCTGTTCATTTTGATACTAAATTCTTGGGGGTACGGTTTTACTTATTGTCTATTTAGACGTGATACTTTTAGTCAATTGTCAGTAATTTTCCTCCTTCTAACGAAATTTTTTTACCTCCTCCCTTTCAAAATTCATCTGTTAGGGATAGAAAAAACGTCAAAATCATATTATTACACTTTGTTTTGTGTGTAGAAATGGTTCATCTTTCGGACAAAATAAGAATCGGATATTGGCCCATCCGACCCCTATACTCAGTCAGACCATCCAATCCAAGACCCCACCCCCCCTTGTTAATATGCACTCAGTGCAGATTACCCATGTTTGATTTGAATTGCTAAATTTTTTTTATCTTTAAATTTAGAGAAAACGCTCACTACAGATCACAGATAACTATCTTGTGATGTTCCTTGCCAATTTTCAGCTTTATATCATAAGCACTTTTTGCACAAGGCTTGTTCCAGTACCAGCACATAAGAAAAAAATGCTGATGAGAAAAACACGAACAAATTTTAGACATGAAACAAAGTAAAAATATACAAAAAAAAATAACTACAGGACCACTTAATCACAAAGAATAGACATAATCAAGCATGAAACAGAAGAGTTTCTAGAATAAATGTATTTTTATACCTTTATAGGGGTTGAGAGTTCAAAAGATTTAAAAACCTCCAGAAACATATTTGAAGGACCACCCTTGGCTCTTGACTCTTGTAGCTGCCTGCTGAGCTCGCTGTTCAGATTGCTTCCATAACTCCCTTCTCCTTTTGGCAGGTGCCTGTGGGCAATCTCTGCTTTTTGTATCCGTTTTTGGTACCTCTTCTGGCCTAGGGAGGTGGTGGCCAACGTGAGTCTGCAGCCAACTGCAGGGAAAAAGAGATTACAGTCGCTGGAGCCCATGTTGTATTCTGCGATAGCCAATGTGACACCTAATGTTACCTAATGTTGGAAAAGGTGTGTTTTGGGTATTTGGCCCAGATCACACTGTGTAGAGACTCATTGGAGCTCTGAGTTTTGCTCAGGAGGTAACCAGCAAGGAGTGCAGGGTCAGTAAGATGTTTGTACACTTTTTTCACATGATTTGCAACACCTGCATTTAGGAAAGTTGACTGCTGCCTGTCATAGAGCTTTGGGTCAACAGGGCCTGCTGCTGAGCTTTCTTGAACCAGCACCACGAACCCTCTCCTTCAGGACAATGGTCGTGCTAAGGTTCCTCTCTGGTGGATATTGAATAGTAATACGCCTTAGACCTGACCTCTGTTGAAGAATGTTATGTCCGAATTGTCTTCGTGTAATACGACTTGAGGAGACCAATTTTCGGCTGACAAAGATACAAAAAAAATATACATTACACAAAGCAGCATATTTTAGACTACTTTCAGGCAATGTTATAGGCACATCATTATAAAAGTAGCTACAATCAGAAAATTTTGAGACAATCAGATGTGAAATTGTATTGCCCTATTTACTGTGATTATTCATCAAAATAGAAAAACTTATTGAAAATATATATATATATTATGGGAAGAGCTGGGTCAACAGGGCCTGCTTGCTGAGCTTTCTTGAACCAGCACATAAGAAAAAAAGAGAAGTACCTTCATTTCAGTGGACAAAAATTTTCATTCGATATTTGTTTTTTCATGAAAAAAAATTTAAAAAGGTCAAAATTATACTACCGCTGACAGGCTGCCTTTTTTGTTGCCTCCAACTCTAATATTTTATTTGCTCATGGTTGAGACCAAATTTCGCAGGGCGGTGTTCAGTTGCTTCGACACATGGTTAACACATTCCTCTTTCTCTACTGCCACTGTTTCATACAGTTTGTTGGCAGCAAGGGCTGAAAAGGTTTTGGTGTCTCCATCACCGAAAAAGGTTGTGTAGGGCATCTCATGGTCCATCAACCTGCGCCACACACCTCCATGCCACCTGAACTGCCCAAGTAATGGCAGGTGCACCGGCCAGATGTCCTATGGCTCTCAAGCCACTCTTCATATGATATCTTATTCTGCTGGCGCAGGCGTTCTCCCACTGAGGCACACAGGTGAAATGCAAATCTCACAGCTGATTAGCTGTGGCATTTAAGTTTCTCTACTATTGCTTCCCACTGGCCTATTTTTCCCCTTGACCCAGAAAAGTCATGGGGTCAAAGATCTGAAGGCAGGTGCGGCTGAGTCGTGAATGAGCTCATCCCCCCGCTCACCATGAAAAGCCAAACCAAAACGATATTTTTCTATCCATGGGACACAGTGTTTTTCTAGAATATGTTGTTTGGGTATAACATTGTGGCAGAAATGTGTTCTATAAATTGTCATGTACCTATCAATGCGAAGCCTGAATTAAGGATGTATTGTCTTCTATAGGTTTTGCATGTGAAATGTTTGTGTGTGAACTTCCCTAAAGGCATCATTGAGTTCATATAACTTGTCTTTTAATGTGGATGCCACGACTAAAATGCGCTGTTTACGTGTCACTTCAAATGTACTATGTGAGATCTTTGTACAAACTTGCTGCGATATATCTTTGGCAATGGTTCCCTATGAAAAAGCGGCTATGGTATGGCTGAGGTGTAATGTTATGTTTATCAAGAATTTTGTCCAGCCTTATGCACACAGGTCCTGATTGTCAACTAAGTGGTTCAAAAGTAATTTCTGCTAGTTGATTTTTTAAATTCGTTGTCTCTTCTTCAGTATTTGATAAAAGAACACAACTTTGATGTCACGAACACCAGAAATAAAAGGTAGATAATACCTCTGATGTAGGACGTTGAGTTCTTTAGATCTATATAAACCTAGCTGAAAAATAACGGAACTCTGGAGATTGTGTGAAGAACGAAAAAAACTGAGTTTATTTAACTCAACAGCAGGAATTCATATCAAACAATATTCACATAGGCGGTTGGTAAGAAAACTAGATCTAGCTCTAAAAAATCTGCGTAATCGCTATACAATGATTTTACTGCAATCTCTATAATCTCTGTGATCTCTATGAACTCTGAGTACTCTATGTGATCTCTATGAACTTTCTGCCTACTCTGTGTCTTCTCTGTGTGATCTCTATGAACTTTCTGCCTACTCTGTCTTCTCTGTGTGTTCCTTTCACCAATCTTCTCCCGGTATTTATACTTTTTGTCAAAAGAAAACTCTACAAATTTCTGGAAATCTATCCCATAATGCAA
>BLXT01005178.1:558954-570560 GCA_019648995.1 Plakobranchus ocellatus
TTCTGGAAATCTATCCCATAATGCAAGCGTAGAATGTTCTAAAATATAGATCTAAAACATTACATCATAATCCTAAAATAACATTAAGCAGTCTTCAAAAAGACATTAGGAAAAACCCCCGGGCCAAAAATAGAACATGAGTCACGTTCGTTTACGTAATGCATTCTCCTTCGCTTTGCATAAATTAACTCCCCTAAACTGGTTCTTTCTAGAACTCTCGAGTTGACGTGCGTTCAATAAAAAAACCCTAAGTCTAGTTTTTGTTACACTATGGTTTACTGAATTTAGAAGAAAAGAGAGCTATAGTACTTTTTCTATTTATCCTGAAGTGGACAGCCCTGTTGCTGTAAAAGAAATTTCAAGAGTAGGAGTTTTGATATGAGAATAGAGAAATGCATTTCTTTTTGTGTGTGAGAAAGATAAATCCATAGACTGTTGTGATATGATATATTTATATTGATTTATACAAACATGCTGATTACTTTTATTTGCAAAAAAATATGTATCTTGTTTAAGCATTTTTACAATTTTGTTTCCAATTTTAATAGGTTTTTGGTTTAATGAATAGGCTTGTAAAAAATACAGTGTCATTTTGAAAAAGCAATTTTCGACTCTGACATTACCTTTACATTATTCTTCAAATTTTTGTAAAGTTATGACTTTTTAAAGTTCCATTTTCTTTTAATTTCAATTGAAGCAATATGCAGGAACTTGTGAAAAATCAAACTTTTGGATGATTATTTTCAAAGTGGATATTAACTCCCATCATCCCCTTTATTGACAATCATTTCTCTTTTACTTTGATGCAGGAAATTGCTGTTCTTCACCTCAGAGCTTCTCATTTGGACCAAAAAAACTGGTTTGGGTTGTTTGGCAAATCTGATCCCTTCTTAACATTCAGTCGAGCCAATGAGGATAGCTCGTAAGTCACAATTTGATTAGCTTTTTCCAAAATAATCTGTGACTGTTACTTGCGACACATTATTTCATTCACAGTTTCAGCAGCAATGTTAACTTAAAATTAAAAATAGTTCTTGTTTTTTTCAAGAGAAGGACCAAAAACACTTTAGGACAAAAAGGACACCTATGAAATGTAAGACTGTTCAAAGTGGCAAACAAAAATGAAAGTCAGCTTTTGATAGGATTTGATAGGTTTACCCAGCTACATTATTTCATATAATGAATGTGTAACTTTCCCAATTGCAGTCTTTATTTATTTTAAGTGAAATTCTACATATATGGAACAAGACCATTTTTTGGCCCACTTTTATGAAAAAATGAGTTTGCTGGCAGTTGACCTATAGAGGTAAAGAGCAAAATAGATGAAAGTGGTTGGATAAATTGCAAACAAATTTCTTTGCGGGTTTTTAAAGTGATGATGATCTCTGAAGTGCAAATAACTATTTCTTATATCTTTAAGTAGTTTGCTTTATATTCTGTTGGGCAATCCCAAAGAAATAACTGATTTTGTATAGATGGATCTGCATGCAAGGGAGAGGCTTTGAGGGTGCATAAGTGAATGAAGTTGCCCTGAAATCTGCAGAGAAAATTGGCTCAACAGGTGCCTATGCCAAAAAACATGAAATTACCTGATAGTGGAAAAACTGTATCTGACAATCATGCACGCGAAATTTGTTGGAAATTTTTTGTCGGTTTTGTTGAATAAAAAAAAAAAAAATTTCTCATATGGTTTATGAACATGCTTTATTTGTTGTCACGTAGACTTAATCTCAGCATAAAGTTTCAGCTTCTTTTTCACTTCAATTCATTTCTAAGGATGGCTTACTATATAATCGATCAAAATTTCAAGTAAAGCCTCTTTATTGTTTCACCCAATCCATTCCTTACTTTAGAATGTTGTGTAATTTTGTTTTGTTATAATGCATTTAAAGATGCACGAGTGAATATGGATGCTGTTTGTACATCACACAGATACACAGTCGTCCACAGAACAGAGGTGATCAAAAACACACTGAATCCTGACTGGAAACCTTTCACACTTCCCATCAGAACTTTGTGTAATGGTGACTATGAACGGTAGGTTTTCACTCCCTCATTAATCCTCTCTTTGAGGCATTATCTCTCTCTCCTTTTTTTTTTTCCTCTTTTGTTTCTGTTGAATTAATTGTCAATTTTGATAAATTGAATATACTACTTGTTGTTCTTGTTAGATTTTATGTTTTGTACTTTGTAAATTATACTGGTTGTGTTCCTTGGTAATCAAATTTTTGGCATTTAAGGTCTTATATATGTGGTCTTTGTATATGCCTTTAAATTTATAATATGTATTTACATTTTTTTTTTTATTGAATTTTTTTATGTTTCAGATCAATCCGAGTGGACTGCCATGATTGGAATGCAAATGGAAGGTAAAACTCCATCCTGTGAGCTTTACAACACGGAAAGCTAAATAAAGATTATGATTCGCATTGGTCAAAGGTTTAGATAGTTTTAACTTTGGTTGAAAGCATTTTTAAAGAAAGAAATCAACCTATGATAGTGGCACCATGAGAGGTTTTGTGAAAAAGTTGACTATGGAGAAATAGGTTTTATGTCTCCAAGAAAATAGCAACCATAGATTTTAAGTGCATCAAGCATTGCATAAGCAAGATTCTCCCTAAGGTTGTGAGAGAAAGAGTGAATATGGAGAGTTGAGGATTATCACAATTCTACCTACATTTATTACATCTGTTCTTCCAGCAATATGTCTTATTTGTATGTGACAATACACATTACTTTGAATGAAAATTTTTTTTTTCAAAAATATCTTTGCAGTACTAGACACATCAGGCTTAGTAGTTTTAGCAATGAAGTTTCTAGTTACTGGTTCCTTAAATTCAAAAGGAAAAGAGATTTATAAGCTCCAAATATTTTTCTCTTCTTTTATATAAACATGTAACTTTGTTTCAAAAAAAAAAAGGAATTGTCAGCAAAAAAAACCCAAAAAACAAAAGAAACGAAAATCAAGATGTTATGCTTATTTAATCATGTCCATAATTTTCAGCACATAAGCTGTTCTGGATGAGAGAGGGGGGGGGGAGAGAGAGAAATAAATTGTTTGAATGAATATTACTGCTCTTCTTTCCAACACTCAACTCTCAGGCTTTTATTGTGTGTAATTTTTCAGTCACGAGCTGATTGGATATTTCATCACAAACTTAAGGGAGTTGAGTAGTTCATCACAGGCAGCTTTTGAGGTCAGTGGCATTTTTATGTTTTTCTTCAGGGTAATGGTCTCCCAAAATCAGATATGTTTATATTAATTTGTTGAGATTTTTCAATTTAAAATTTTAACTCTTTGGCTGCAGGTAATATCTTTGGGCTTTAGGTGACTAAAAATTTTACTTCAAACTTGTTTAATAGACTCATTGGTTTAAGAAAGGAGGAGGAAATCAGCATGTATGGGATGGTTCAGTGATTTCCAGATCATTTTACATCTTAACAGTATTAATTGCTCTGTTAGAAGAAAATGACTGACATTTTATGATTCTTTGTCCCAAATTTTGTTAGTTGTAGACAAATTCGGCCAAACTTAAATTTTATTGCAATTGAAGGAAAAAAAAAAGTTTGGGAGGGGGACTGAAGAGAGCATGTTACTGTTTTTGAATTGCAATATCCTGCAAAACCTGATTTGGTTTGGAAAAACTTCAGTGGCATCAGTTTTTTCTCAAAAGCTTGTTTGGCTGCACTCTGCAGGAAGAAAAGGTGATTTTGGTCACTGCTTACATATAGAATTCTGATCTGTGTGTGGAAATTCTGAGACATGAATTTTAATTTTCATATAAATCTCACGCAAATGAATATTTTCATTTTAAGTAAAAGAATGTAACATAGCAGTATTACCATTGAAACACCATTTTCATAAAAAAAAAAAAATATATATATATATATATATATATATATATTTATATCATTTTGATTTGAACTTACTGACTCAGTTGTTTAAATTTTAATTGGTTGCCTTGTTTTAATGATGATGAAAATAAGTTTGAGGTTTTTTTTCATTGAAAATTTCTGGATTTACAAGAATTTACTGCAAGTACAAATGATTCACTTTTTCTTTCCCTCTTTGCCACCAAGCACTGAGCTTAAATGTCATCTTTTTGTTTCAGCTCACACATCCAAAGAAAAAGAAAAAAGCTGGACAGGTAAAATATGTAATCAGAAGTAGTTGTTTTAATTCTTTGTTGCTTTTTTTTAATTACTATAGCAAGAGATACCATTAAATATGGAATTAATTATACCTTTATTAGTTTATATGAAAGCCTGATAGTTTGCAGAGTCTGCAAAGCCTTCATTTATTAAGTGAATTTGGTTACTCTAAGTTACTTTTAAAAGTCTACAGAATTGGCCGTAAATGTCACTCATCATAACTCTAACCAAAGCAGCATCATGTTTTGGGATCAATCTGCACAAATGGATATCACAAAAAAAAAAGATTTTTAAGAAAAATGTATCTGCAGTGCATTGCTTGTTAAGATAGGTGTACAAACACAAAGTTATGCTTTGCAAAGGTATTGGTATTTTAGCTCTTTGTGAGAAAAAATATTGAGAGCAAGAAAAAAGACAAACTTGAATTTGTTTTTTTGTTAGAAGTTTTAATATGTAGTATCCAACTTTTTGGGACTGATCTCAAGGTATTTCTTCTTTTGTACTTTTGCATATTATTTACTTTTATCCAGTTTTCCTCCATTGAAAAGCTCTCAAAAACTAAGGTCTCAGGTTAACTTTCAAAATATTACTTGCAATTCATTTGTAGTGCTCTCAAGACACTGTTTATGCTATAAGGAAATATGATGTAGGCAGCTAGAGATATTCTTAGACAGGCACTGGTAAGTAGAAGAATGAGGGCCAGACAGATTAATAGGTAGACTGGTGAAATCAAAATATTAGATAGATAGTTAGAAATGTTAGGGCTAATGCATGAAGTTTTGAAAGAATAGAAAAAAGTAATCGATTTTTTTTCCCTTTAGGTGCATGTTGCAAGTTGTCATATTGAGGAGCAAAATTCATTCATTGATTACATAAGGGGAGGGTAAGTAAAATGTGTCAATATCATGTTAATACATTTATAAAACCTCATAAATGATTTATCTTTATGCATGAAACAAGATTTGTTAAAATCACTATTCCTTATATGAAGATCATCAGAACCACTTAGCCATATTGTGACTACTTTTATTAAACCAGTGCTGTTACAAGAGGGGCTGTTGAAGGCTCTGTGGCTAGCAAACTTACCTTGAGATCTGAAGGGATCCTTTGTTCTGAGTTTGAGCCCAGTTATTGATGCCCTAGCCTGACGGAGACCTGAAAGCCTGAGGTCACCTTGTTGTGGGCAGACTGTATGCATACAAACCTAACCAAAACAGCTGTTTTTTTGTATTACTTATAAGGGTTTCATTCAAACATACGTAAAGAGAAATAATAATAAGGAATAAGAAGAAAAAAACTTGCTCAGATAAAAAAAGGACTTCATTTGGGACTTGCCAGGAGAAAGAAACTAAAGTGTTTTATCCTTTTACAGAATGCAGATGAACTTCACTGTGGCCGTTGACTTCACTGCCTCCAACGGGAATCCGCAGAGCCCAACATCACTGCACTACTACAATCCATACCAACTGAACCAGTATGCTGCTGCAATATCAGCTGTCGGGGAAGTCATTCAGAATTATGACAGGTGAGAAACCAGAGCATTTTTCATGAATTATTGTAAATCCTGAGAGAAAGACAAAAATTTGATGAAGTATCAGTGCAAAGCTCGCTTTATGTAATAATTAAGCAAAATGAATCACAAGCAAAACATTTTTATCACCCAAGTTATTGGCTGTTCTGAACAGAAGAAACTAATAAATTTTCAAATTTTCTCAGCAGTATTTATCATCATTTTTAAGCACTATTTTACTTTGTAATAATGGCTCAGAGCATCCAAAAGACTTAACTGCAATTTTATTTTAATTTTTTTTTTTTTTGCTTTGGTTTGCAGAGGATTTATACTTAGGATTTTTTTTTTCATTTAAAGTGTGCGACTTTCTCCAACATTTTTTTTTCTGTCAAGTCATAAAACTGAAAGTTACGCCTTGGAGCCAGATGAGCTAGATGTCACACACGTTTCAAAGTATATGATGTCTTAAAACTTTTTTTTTAGAAGGGGGGTGTTAGAGAATATGTCTGAGGATAGGTTGGTTTGATGCAAAAATATTGAGCATATTACTTTTAAAAAAAACCATCATTTTGATTTTAAGACTGTATGAATTTCTAATGCTGTTTTCCTCTCAAAGCTTTTGTTAAGGTGATATTGACTCTATCAGGACTGGGCTTAAGACATGTGTCAAAAATGATGATCTCTAATATTGATCTACGCAAGTTTCTATGATCTTTTATATAGTTTTAAAAGCTTAAAAACAAGCATGAATAAACGACTTTTTTCAAATTGACTCCTCAGTGATAAAATGTTCCCTGCTTTGGGATTTGGAGCTAGAATGCCTGATGGATCTGTGTCACATGAGTTTGCTTTGGTAAGTTCACATGAAAATAAAATAAAATAGTCTGAAACTTAATTTGAAGGACACAATTAAAATAAAATAACACCTTTTACCTTTATTTTTGGCTTCATTAATTTATTCTATCGAAAGAAAAAAGGACAACACTTGGTCATTATGCTAGGGATGTACAATTATAAAAAGTCAGTGAAAGTTTACATCGAAAGTTAAAAAAAACTTTTGCCACTTCATTGTTTTCTGTTTTGTTTTTTTGCTATTTTTTAAATTCTTTTCAGCAACCTTATCTACGTAAATAAATTTCATTTCCACTTATTGAATTATTGCTCGCATTCCAGTCTTCGTCTTCCAAATGTTTTGGTGGTCAGTCTCATATGGTCAGTTGTGTGCCAGTTCTGCGTTTTTTTTTCTCAGGTCTTTGATTAAATTGAGTCTTAAGAGAATTGACAATAAGTGCGAAGTCCCAGATCAGCAATGTTAGGAACGTTGTTTTTGGTCATCCTCTGACTTTTGGGTTGTAGGGCATAGAGAAAGCTTTTGAGTGTGAAGTGAATTTAAAGTTACCCTAGTCTGAGTTTTTGTTCTGCATTAAGCAAGATATTTAAAGAAACACAGCGCAAAGTATTTTCATTTACTCATATGAGTTCATTAACCCACATCCGACTAACCTCTTTTCCTCTTGCTATTCCCTCCGGGCTAAGGTTTTTTGGCCTTTTTTTAAAAATTGTAAAAAAAAAATAATCATTCTAAAACTTTGGACACATAAAATTTATCTTTAGATTTGTTAATGGCAACACTTTTTATTCAGTTACCTCGATTTGTTGATTTTGTATGTTTTTTATAAAAAGGGTAAAAATTTGATATTCAGGAAAATTTTCTGAAGCCCATGAAAGATGCAGCAAACAGGTAAGAACACACAAAAGTAAGGAAAGATGCTTTTGACTTCAATGGATTTTATTTAGATCTAGATATCTAGACTGAAAATCATCTGGTTGTGCTCGTCTTTTCGTTTGGGTCTTGATTTAGTGCTCCTAGATCTACTACTCTGAGCGTTTCTTAGATCTACACTATATCTGGATCTAGATCTAGGTCATCATTGGAAACATTGTGACTTTCTACTGGCAAAAATTCTACATCATTATCAGATAAGTCTTCTCCATATCTGTCTGCCTAAAAAAACCAAACAGACTAAGTCTCTTCAAGACCATTATCGCATTAGACCTAGATCCAGATCTCCATCTACCTCCCAGATTTCTTCACTAATTCTGGACTGACTTTCGGTTCTGTAACATGCGTTCTAAATTGTTTTATTAAAAAAATGAGTTCCGCAATGACAAAAATGCTATTTGGAATACTGACGAAGAATTGAGTCAGGAACAATAATGTGTAGGCAGCGAGTTGTTTGTGCGGTTATTATAGGTGTTTTAGAGCGGTTAAGATAAAAACTGCAAGGGTTGCAGGCGTCATCCACAGGAAATTTTTGGGTTGGGGGCAACAGGTGCGGGCTGCGTCTCAAGTGAGTTAAACTGTTTTGCCATATATTAGACCATGATGTTTGACGAAATACCCAATCCTTGTAAGCAAAACACTGATTAGATGATAATGATGACGACAGAGAAGGGAAAAAAAATTACCTAAAATGAAATCCAAACAAGATGTCATCCCCTTTCATCTGTCACTGAAAACATGGTTATATGAAAAATTTGAAATTTCTTTGTACTATTGTAATTTTTAATTTTTTGGTTGCTTTCAGAATTTCCAACCTCACAATCCATTCTGCTCTGGTATTGATGGTGTTTTGGCAGCATATTATCATTCTCTCAACAGTGTTCAACTCTACGGGCCCACAAACTTTGCACCAGTGATCAACCATGTAGCCAGGTGAGCACGAAAATGCTAAAACTTTTGGTCTTCTTCTCAATGAAAATACTTGTCACGGTGTGGCAAATTTTTCATGCACCATGAACCATAATGACATATTGCAAAATGTGGTTGTTCACACCCTATCTGTGTAGTGCACTGATTCACAACTAATCACTGCTGCCTGCAGCAGAACAGCTTCAGGTTTAGGAGAGGGAGGTTGGAATGAGATTCTCAGTCTATCTAAGCTTTCATTGCCAGGTGAAGAAAAAAACAAAACATAGACATCTGGCAAAACATTCAGCTATACCAAATTATAGAATCCTTCCATACATCCAGATTAGACCATGGCAATCTTAGCAATGATGAAAATGGAAGAAGGTGAGTGAGATATTTTAAAAGATGTGAGTAGATGTGGATTAGATTCAGCTTGAGGAGTTGCTAAGATGACTTGAGCAAAAGTTCTGTTTGTGACACTTGTACTTGCCTCTAGCCTAAGCTGAAAACCAGGTTTGGGTCTTGAATTTTGGGGCAATTCTAACAATGTGCCGATGTCGGATCACAATATAAATTTTCTTTTTGCTTCATTTGTCCATGTTTGCCACCTTTCCAGTTTTTGCCCAAAAATTCATTTTTCTAAAATTCCCAAAACCAGAGATCTTGTTTTTTTAAATTTTTCCATTATGTTGTGAGTATTATATTTTATCCAATTGAAAAGTTATTTTCAGTGTTAAGGAAGCTTAGCCAATGCAGAGCTTTTCTGTGCATCAAGTTATTTTGGTTTCTTTTTGCAAAATTAATATTTTCTTTTGTCTGTTAAAGTCTAGATCTTTTCAGTGGGTAAATGTGTTTAAGACATCCAATTATTAATGTTTGTCTGTGACTCCTGACAGATTTGCTGCTGCCAAGAGAGATGGTAGTGAGTACTTTGTCCTGCTGATCATAACCGACGGTATCATCACGGATATGCCACAAACTAAGGAGGCAATTGTCAATGTGAGTTTGGTTTATATTTGCCTTTTCTTTTTTCATCATTTTAAAATCAAAATGTTTTCCCTAATTATCTTGTATTGTCCACTAATTAAACTCAGGAAGGCTTGAATACTTTCTAACAATCCTGTACGAATGTGAACATATGCTATGATCCTCCTTCCCCATCCACCTCCTTATCTCTAGAAAAAAATCGTAGTGTTGCAGCAAATTTTCAAATTTTTTTTTCTTCAACTGAGTTTTTGTTTTTATAAATCTACAAATAAGGTAGGACATCATGCTGGCAGTATGACTGTTTATCTTTCCCAATAGTTCATAGCTTAGAGACGTATGGCATGAAAAACAGAGAGAAAATATAATAAAGACTTTTGATTTTTTGTTTTGTTTTTTAAATTATCTTCCAGGCTTCTACTTTACCCATGTCCATTATTATTGTGGGTGTTGGTGATGCAGACTTTACTGGTGAGTTCTGTTTCATAACAATCCTTTGTCATCACATGATCTTGACCTATGCATCTACAATTTTGAAAAAAAAATAACTTAAGCTTGTTTTTTTTATTCTTAGATTCACTGCTTATTCCAAAAAAAAAAAAATGCAGTATCTTGACACAGAATCACTGCATCTAGATCCCTTTTTTTAACCATTGCGAAACTCAAGAAATACAATTTCTGGATTAAAATGTTCAAAATGTCAGTTGGAATTTACTAGAAACAAACTTGTGACAAGTTTACAAAAACCACACACATTTTTAGGTGATCAGATTTTAGAAATTGCTATTCTCTTCATACGTTTCTATTTCTTCATTTTTTTAAAGAAAAATAATTACAATGGACTACTGATAAATCACATGCATGAGGGATAGAAAACACCATCAGTCTATCTATACAATTACTTATCTGTTGTATTCTTCGTTGCATTAACTCTTTAAGTTCCTGAATAATAAGATCTACTTAAAAGAAGATCAACTTCATGCAAGTTTGACTTTAGTGGATTCCACTGTACTTCTCTTTTACTCTAGGCCATTCCTTGTCTCTAAGTCCTTTCTTATGAATCAACTGTTCAAATATTCTTAATACTTTTTTCTTTATTTCTTTATGTACCTCTGCCTTTTTTGCTCTTTTTTCCTTGGTAAGAGCAAGGTGCTGGAAATCCTTTCCAATGATTTTGTTGTCCCAAAAACTATATTTATCTTTTCCCAAACTTTTGTTCAGAATGGTTGTTTAAAATTGGCCACAATACCATTTTTGCTGATTTTTATTCATTGTTCTAATATGAAAGGTTGTGATTTCTGTGTTTAAAATTGCTAAACTGCATTGCATCACTGTTTTCTGTTTTTTTTTCAGAAATGGATATTCTTGATGGTGATGATGTGCGGCTTTCATCGAGAGGACGTTATGCTGAGAGAGATATTGTGCAGGTATCATTTTTTTTCCTCTTCAAATATTGATTAATAAGTTTTATTTGACCATAGCATGATTTGCTTTGAATCAAAATAAGGAGAAAAAATTAAGGAAATAATTTTTAACGTTGCAGACTTTGCGACAGATGTTGATCAGTCAAATTATAGGCTTTTTTGAAAAAAGATTGCCTCTGATATGAAAAAACAAGTATAGTTTTATTTAAAGTTTTGGTTCTTTTTTTTTCTAATCATCATACTGTGTTCCCCAGTTTGTCCCATTCAGGAACTTCCTGCAGGGTGGCTCGGCCAGCATGCATGTGTCTCAGGCTCATCTAGCTAAAGAGGTGCTAGCAGAAATCCCTGACCAAATATTGGGCTACATGAATCGTTATGGCATCAAGCCACGTCCACCTATACAGAGCAATGGACCAGGTCCAGGCAATTTGGCAGCAGCACAAAGACCTCCTCCAATGCAACAGCAAGGGACAGCACCCCCATACCCAAATAATCCTGCTCAGCACATGGGACCCCCGCCTCCCTATCAACCTTAGAATTACAATGTGATATTTTTAGGCCAATTGTCATACTTATGTATTTGTACTATATTTGTTTTCAACATCACTTTTTACCTAGTTAACAATAAAGCTTGGACAATTTTCTTAAAATAATACTTAAACTGCTCCCGATTGATCGAATGCTTAAAAAAAAAAGGGCAATCATTGTAATGTTCTGCTTCTATGTATAAATGATTTAGGCCTGTATATTTAAAAAAATTTTTTTTTTACTCTTGAAACTCTGATACAAGTGATGATTGGGCTATGTCTATGAAATTTTTTTATTGAATCACCAGGAAAAAAGA
>BLXT01005178.1:751303-762360 GCA_019648995.1 Plakobranchus ocellatus
GATTTTTTTTCATTCAATAGCCAAATTTCACAAAGAATCTGCAGGTAAAATTGATTAGCCTCCTTCAGAAAATCAGAAGTGTGGGAATCCGCATCTTAAGTGCCATTCAGACGAATGCTGTGTTGTTTTGAGTTGTCCTTAGTTGTGAATCCCCGTGGTTGCCAGTCCTGATTGGTCTGTCCATGTTGTGTGGTGAGTGAATAGTGTTATGTTCATAACGTTGGATGTTAATGTTTGCGAAATCAGTTAGTTGTATTTTTGCTGTGCTGCTGTCCAGATGTAGCGAGCGCAGGGTTGCTTACATTTTGTTCTTGATTAGCCTAGATTTCTGTTGCTGCAATTTTGAGGAGTTTCATTTTCAAAAACTCAGAAAATTGTATTTTTTATTTTTACATTTACAATCTCTAAGGAAAGAGCCTCTGGATAAATGGGCGTTCAGAAAGATTTTTGGCAGAGCTTAAAGTTGTAAGAGTTATGATAAAGAGATAAAGAATGATTTCCAGTTTGTTTTATAGCACCCTCACGCGTTTTATAATGTTAATAAGAATTATAGTTTTGATTGTTGTATTCACTGTTGTATTCAGTACGCCACAAATCTATTTTTAAAAAATCTATTTTACGAAACGGACTATTGAAAGCTGTACTGAAAGTATCAAGCTTTCGAGCAACCATCATGCTGCTGTGTTGATGCTGTTCCGGTTCTGATTTCCTATCGCCTGTTTTTTCCTGCTGCTGGTGTCCTGGGACACTGGTTCTTCCATGTCACTGCGTTCTCCGCTGACTCTTCACCGTATGATATAATCAATGCTTCACCGTTGGATATAATCAATGCTTCACCGTTGGATTACAACACTGGACTGTTTTTTTGGCTTGTTTTAATCTCTAAGTATTTCATTTTTTTATTTAATTGCTGGTTTGATAGTTCCTAGTTAGTGGTTCTTAATCTGTTTCTTTTTTTAATGTGAATACAGTGAATACAACAATCAAAACTAGAATTCTTATTAACATTACAAAACACATGAGGGTGCCATACAACAAACTGGAAATCATTCTCTTAATATCGCATCTCTTTATCATAACTCTCACAACTTTAAACACTGCCAAAAATCTTTCTGAATGCCCATTTATCCAAAGGCTATGTTGTTAGAGATTGCAAATGTATAAATAATACAAAAAAAAGTTACAATTTCCTGAGTTCTTGAAAATTAAACTCCTTAAAATTGCAGCAACATAAATCTACGCTAATCAAGAAGAACATTTAAGCAACCCTGTGCTCGCTACATCTCGACAGAAGCACAGCAAAAATACAATTAACTGAATTGGCAAACATTAATATTCAACGTTATGAACATAACACTATTCACTCACCACACAACAAGGACAGACCAATCAGGATAGGCAACCACGGGGATTCATAATTCAACACAACACAGCATAAGCTTCTCAAAATGAAATTACAAACAAGTTAACCTGGACAAAAACACCATGTGACTACATTCACACAAACTTATTTTAGTTTATTTACTTATGTTTCTGTTTGCGAGCATTAGTTTCATTTTTTGGATCGTATCTTTGGCCATGGCGATTCTTTACTTATTTCACTTCTGCGTCTACAATCTGATGTTATCATGTGAACTAGATATCTGAATTTTGTAACTTGTTTGATTCTTTCGCCTTTGCTAAAGAGTTTGATTTTGGGACCAAAGTATTTTTTTGAGATGACCGTAAATTCAAAGTCAGGCCCATGCTTTGCTCTCTAAAACTACTGCATAATCTGCATACCTGAGATTATTCAGATTCTCTTCATTTATTTCTAACGCTGAAATATCTTCAAGATTCTCTTAAGATTATTTCACTATAATTATAGGTTTAAAAGATCAGGTGACATTACACGTCCTGCCTCACACCTGTTGTAGTAGATTTGAAATCACTATGTTCTCCTTCAATTCTTACAGATGCAGTCTGATCCCAGTATAACTTTCCAATTACTCTCAGATCTTTCCCATCGATGTCTACTTTTTCTATTAGACGAAAAACCTCTATATATTTTACTTTGTCAAAAACTTAAGAATAATCAATGAAATGGAGATGGATACCTTTTCCATTTCTTTACACCTCTTCTTAAGCATTGACAAAGTGAACATTGCGTTTCTAGTCCCTTTATCAGGCGTAAAGCCAAATTGTTTTGGAGATATTTCTGGTCTTGTACTCTTGCACATTCTATTCATCTAGACACGTAACATGATTTTTGTAAAATGACTCATTAAACTCAATGTTTAATGAAGTTTACATTCTGTTGCTCCTGGTGTTTTAGGCAGTACTTTAAAAACAGTTTTACAAAGATTTTCTGGTATTGTACCACTGTCGTATATTGCATTAAGAAATTTTGCTGTCAAACCTATTCCTACACTATCTAATGCTGCAATTATTTCTATTGGTTTGTTGTCTGGTCCTGTGGCTTTTCCATTTTCCTTTTCTTTAATGCTACTTCTTTAATGCTAACCTTATCTATTACCGTCTGGTTCGGTCGCACCTCAAAAGCAAGCTTGGGTAAATTAGAGTCAATTATCAGACTTGCAGAAAAAATCATTAACGTTAAACTTCCATCTCTTGAGGAGATTTATATTAAGAGATTGACGGGGAAAACTAAAAAGATCATGAAAGATTTAACTCATCCTGCTGCCAAATATTTTGTGTTTTTGCCACACGGTCGGCGCCTAAGAGCCTTTAAAGGCAGTAAGCGTTTTTTGAATAGTTTTTTTTTCCACTAGCTGTGAAACAATTCAATAACCAGCGATTGAAGATTGTAAAAGATGGCTTCTAGCATAATATGTTCATATCTCATTATATTTTATGTTAGGCACTTTTTTCACTCCGTTGTTTGCATGCATCGTAAAAATTATGTTTGTTGTATTTTTACAATGCGAGAGACACAATGCGGAATATTTTCAATGTGCTTTTTATGTATGTTGACTGAATAAAGAATAAAGAAAGAAAGAAAGAAAGAAAGAATAAAAGAATAAAGACTACATTTACCTCTTTTTAAAGGATAGTTGGACCTTCTATGTTCTTTATTTGAGGTTTTTGGCATTTATCATCTTGAAAAGATCTTCAATATACTCTACCCATCTATTTAGTATATCATTCCTTTCTATCAACACGCGTTAGTGTTTTCTTTCTTTTTATACAAAACGCAGTAACATATAAAATCAATATTAAGGTCGAAATAAATTATTGCTGTGTGTCATAGTCCTATTATTTTTTTAAAACTTCAAGCACATAGTCTCCCTCTATCGCCGTGAGCAGGCTCTGGTTAACATAACATGCCCCTCAATCAAATATTTTACATTTTATCTCACACACACACACATAAAAAATTGCTTAAGCACTTACCTATAACTTTCTTTCAGTCCACCGTTGTCAGCCACATTCTCTCCTTGAGTGTTGATTCCGTTCAACTTAAATATAAAAATAGATCGAGGTCAAGGAATAAGAATGATGGTAAGAAAGGAATTGTATAACGTAATTGTACAAAATAATGTGAGAAAGGGTTCCATAATCTTTCATAAGTACTGAATAGTGAATGTATTCCTTAAACCTCTACGACTGTGAAGACATGAAGAAAATCAATGTTTAGAAATTATGGCTGTTGATAAGCCAAACAAGAGTTTTATTCTTGGCAGATGATGAGTACATTCTTTTTCTGTTTTTTCTACACATTTGTGGACCAGAGAGGAAGAAGAATGCAATAGATATCGTGAAAAAAAATCTGGAGGATGAGATCGAAAAGGGAAAAAATGATGGAAATAAAATAACGAGCGGATAAGAGTATATATGTGAGTGTATAAGTGTAGAAGGGAGGGAAATGAAAAAAGCCAAAAGTGTCTGGTGCAGAAGAAAGAAAAAAAAAAACAGTCTTGAAAAAATTATCAGCTTATCTCTGTGAGTTAATATACACATCGTTAATGTCAGTAAAAAGATGTCCATTAGCTAGGGCTGTTTAGTTTGCAGACTCATGTCTAATATATAACCGAGTTGAGGAAAAGTGTCAGAAATGTACTATAGGCCACAAACATGTTCATTTCATGATAGGAATAGAAATATAAAACAGCCAGAACACTTCTCATAAAGCACTTATGCCAACATAAACTCTAGCAACATAAAATCATAGTAAGGTTACCAACTAGAAATATAAATAGTACTTAGGAATAGAAGTAACACGATATGAAGTGTATCACGCCACGCTGTTTATCTTAAAGGACAACCGCTTGGCTTTCTTTATATTATCAAGGTTTACCAGAGTGAATCAGGCACTCTTTAATCAAAATTATAGGGCCTACATTTGAATTTTTTTTTTCATATGACACAAACATTATGAAAGACTACAACTGGTACTGGATAAGAAGTGTATGGCAATAATTATTGGCGAAAAAAAAATTATGGACATGACACTACACACACCGGTTGAAAATTGGCCTACGGTTCCTATCTGTGTAAGGTAGACATTAGTGTTTAAACTACATTCTCAGCCATGATTTTAAAGTCCAACACTATCAAATCAATCCAGTCCTTGATTTTGACCTTTGAGTTGCTAATCATATCTTTATATTTCAGATAGATCTAGACTATCTCTCTCTCGGTTTTTACCAGCACCTTTTAGATTTTTTTTATTGCACGAAAATCCAGTTTTTGAGGACGCTTGCTTTTTCTCAAATTTGCGGTATAAAGAAAATACAATCTATTTCTATGACAATTGAAATCAAAAGCATAGAGTCTTCTTTGTATTTGTAAAACTAATGCCCAATGAGAACATTACATTTCCATTCCCTGATATGAAATTATGAAATTCCCTTCAACAAACACCAATTCCATTATTGAGGCATCATTTGAACTGCTGCTACTATTATTATGCCATTGATTAGATTTTCAATTTGAACAAATAATAAAAAAAATAACCCTTTGCATGCCCTACAACGAATTTTGTATCTAATAGAACTGGCTCATTTATCGACATCTCAAGATCACTAATGCCTTTTCATCCTGTATCTTTTCACTTCTCACGGCTTGCTTATTTATCTTCATATCATTTGTGTTATTTCCCACCTTCTAGTTTGCTTACTTATGTTCATAACATTTGTGTCATTTCCTATCTCCTGACTTGCTATTTTATGTTCTTAGCATTTGTGTCATTTCCTATCCTCTGACTTGCTTATTTATGTTCATAACATTGGCGTCATTTCCCATCTCCTGGTTTGCCTATTTATCTCAATAAAGTCTGTCTCCGATCCAATCTTTTGGTTTTCTAAGGCCTTTAAAGCCTTATCTAAATCCGTCATGGTTCTAGGCCGACGTTCAATACGTATCTTTAGAGTCTTTCTTAATTTTTGTATTATTATTATTATTATTATTATTATTATTATTATTATTATTATTATTATTATTATTATATCATCATCATCATCTCATCATCATCATCATCATCATCATTATTATTATTATTATTATTATTATTATTATTATTATTATTATTATTATTATTATTATTATATTCTTCTTCTTCTTCTTCTTCTTCTTCTTCTTCTTCTTCTTCTTCTTCTTCTTCTTCTTCTTCTTCTTCTTCTTTTTATTATTATCGCATCATCATCATCATCAACACCATTATCATCATCATCATCATCATCATCATCATATCATCATCATCATCATCATCATCATCATCATCATCATCATCATCATCATCATCATCATCATATTTAATTCTTATCATCACTAGTACTATTGTTTATTATGAACATTATTTCCTTTTTTTTTTTTGAAAAGAGAAATTATAAAGTATAATTACCCATCATTTTATGGTAAAGAGAGAGAACAGAACCGATCTTCAGATCGAGTACAGCTCGTTCATGGACATGCATTTTGTCTTCTGTACCTCATGATTACAATAATAATGGTTCTACTCACATTCTTCTCAGCAGTCTTATAAAAGTAGTTTCCATACTGGTCAATGATACACTGACGTCTGTCCTTGAAAGTGGACCAATCTTCCGGCTGCCACCATTCATCAAGTTTTCCATTTTTAGCGTATTGGCCACCTGCGGCAAACATAACAACGGCAACAACAACCAATAACAAAAGCTGCAACATCCAGATTCTAATTAACTTACATATTGTTTTCAAACTCCTGAAGTTTATACTATTTTTCCCATTTTTAAGGAAGTATGATTGACATTTGTAGCATTATATTTCTAAGATTCTGCTCCTTACAGATAAAGCCACATTCGCTTGCTGTCACGTAGTTTCGAGCTAGACGAGGTTCAGAATGGACGCTCATCTTCGTTTAACTTATTTATTTGTTTATTCACTTCGTTTTAGAAAAAGTTTACCTTTTAAATGTGACGAATCAGTTTAAAAACATTAGAGCAAAAACTGCCCGTGTATAATGTCTGCGTTGGAAAATCGAGAAGTCTCAGCGTTTTCAACACCGTAAACAAGTTAAAAAAAAAAACCAAACAAAAAACTGGCTTGTTTGTTCCACTCGTGTGCATGATTTCTCACAAAGCCGCTTCGTTTCATGTTTTATATTATTTTGAAAATTTCGTTTGTCACGTCTTTCTATAAGACAGAGTCGTCTTTACCGCGCTGTTTGAATAAAAGAAGTATTCTAAACCTTTTAAGATATTAGGGTAAGACTTTTACAAACTGATACCTCTTCTACTTAAAAGTAGATCTAAAGGTAGCTAGATCTGGAGTATGATTGTTTCAATGTTCATTACTAGGCCTAACTCTGTCAGGTCTATTAGTTCAAAGAGAATGATAAAAACCTTTGGATTCTATTCACCATACCATTGTAACAAATACCAAGTTCATTCTACTCTGTCCATCTTCAAGTTAAAAAAAAGTGGATGACTATTTTGTGTTTTATTGATGCTTTCGTTTTACTTATCAGAAAATTTAAAAGCTATTCTAACACACCATTCCTTTTATCAGGCTTTTCATCTCGTCGCTTTTTGAAAATTGTGAATTCTCTCTGTAAACTCAAAATAGCTGGAAGCAATTTTTTTCCCCATTTTAAAACTCTTAATTTAACAACATGACATACACTCTAATAATGTTCTATTGTTTTCTCCAAATTCATTCTCCTCAATTATTCAAAACAATAAGTAAACAATGGCTTCGAAACAGCTACAGGGTTAAAAACAGAATTTGGCAAATGTGCAGTTTTTACTGTTCCACAAATTCACCAGCCATAAGAAACTGTTATACATGGTTTAGCTCTTCCGAGTCTTATGGCTTTTATGAATAATGCGAGTCTAGTTAACTGTAGGAAAGTCTGTTGCCATCAGGAGAGAGATGCATGCTAATTCACGGTTCGTCTACTTTCTCAACATAACAGTCAGACGAAAAAGTACCTCGTTTCAAAATAGTGTTATAGGAAACACCAGAATCCACAAATCTTTTTGGGGAATTCATGAGAAAAAAAAGGTAACGTGAAAAAGTCGCTTTAGACAGTGTGTTACAAAGTGAAGGAGTGACTAAGTGCTCACTCACCGATATCATCAAAGCCATGAGTAATTTCATGCCCAATCATGAAACCAATGCCACCGTAATTCATAGAGCTGTCGCAGAAAGGAAAAAATGGCGTTAGTTTTAATTATAAGTTAGAGGAAATTTTGAGCCCTCATTTTTTTAAAGAGATATGAATTAACAACTGAAACTCAAAAAGAGGGGAGGCTCTATATATGACTAGTGAAGACTGCTTTTTCAAATACCTCCTTACTTTGCGTACGCAGGAAAAAAAAAAAAGCAAACTGGCTCGTAGAAACCTATCTATAAAATATTTCACACGTTTATTTTTGTATAGAATTAGAGATTAATCCTGTATGACACATTCTCATCTACTGGATGGTGGCGGCACTTGGCCATCATTGTTCTAACACTTGCTTATAAGTGCAAATAGGGAGAAATCAAGGCGAGTGAAATAAAAAAAAAAAAAAAAAGAGAGAGATAGAAAGTTATTATTTTTGTTTTGCCTAGGGCAATTTTTATTACAATCTTAAGAAAATCAAACTTTAAATACAAAAAAATAATGCTCTTTCTTTTTACTCACACATTCAACGCCATAAAAATTAGGAAAAGAAATATAAAAACAATATATGATGTGACGGAAGGTCCATTTTAAAAAGATTTAAAATCGCATTTAGTAAGTATGCCGTGAAAAAAATACCATAATAAAAAGTGTCTCTGCCAGAATTTTACAAAAAGGGTGTATAAGGTGCCTCCGAAATACTTTCTAGCATCTAAACAAAAATAGAAAACACTTAAGTAACATTTCTTAGTATGAGAATTGAATATTGCTGATTCCTATTTTTTTTTTATTGAAAACGAACCCGTGGCTATATTGCCGGTGCCCACTCAGGAGAATATCCGTATTTCCACTGCAAAATACGGAAACTCGCGCCATGAAAATCAAACTTTGAAAACAACACGGTCTGTTTTGAACACACAGAAATGATTGACTAACCATGGCACAAAAATGCGCTTGAAAAGAAAAGAGGTGTGCAAGATACGCAAATGTAGAGCTCACACGAAGTCCGTAAAATACATTCACGGTCTACCATGGCAGAGGATGTCTCTTTCTAACTCTGCCCTGAGTCTTCTAGGAGTCAGTGAGACATTGAGAATTACCCAAAAAACATCCATCAGATCAAGCCGGATGTATTTTTTGGTTACTGTGTATCTAAATCGTTGAACTGCGGCTGTGCAGTTTTCTAATTCATCTTTTCATTTTGATGGCTTAAAGTTTAAATACATTTTAATCGAAATAATACTTCTCTTCTTTTGTCATGCAAGGGGAAAAGCATAAAAAAGTTACCCACAATGGGCAAGTTGCTGACGTGTTTATCGAGGTTTGTTCATCGATATGAACGATAATTCTGTCAAAGTTTAAAGAGTTTAGTACGATTAAATTATAACTAAATCCTCTTCAGTCCTTATATAATAATAATAATACATCGTGGTGCTTTAATGTCTTTGAAATTCAAAGAAATAAAAAAAAAATTCAAGGAATCTATCGCCCTCAATGAATTTCACTTTCAGCATTAATACTTTTTGTCTGGGAGAGCGGTGGCTCATCTGGTAGGCAGTTGGCTATCAAGTAAGAGGTCCGGGGTTCGAATCTTAGTCCAGGCAAAGTCAATTTTTCGTTCCTCCTCTGTGTCCACCCAGCACTAAATGGGATGCTAGGGCTCTTAAGGTCCGGTGAAAGTAAAGGCGAGGAAAGCAGTGGTAAACTACCTTATAAAGCCGTATGCCATAACAATCGGGACCCTACTCCTGGTTCCCCGATGCTTGGACTAAGCGTGAGACCCATTTTACTTTACTTTTACTTTTATTCTGTGTATCAAGAAAACTCTGCACTACGCGTCTGTACGTTACTTTCAGTTTCTTGTAACAAGACTGAGACATTTTCATAAATAATGGATTTCTCTGAATAGTCTCAAAAAAGGATTAAAAAAAAAAAAAAAAGAAATGTATTTTTTACTGTGAAATCGAACTGAGATGTTATAGGTGTGTTCGTAAGTGAAAGAATCCAGATGTACGTGGACTATTATATTGTATCTGTACTTACTCTGGAAATGTTTCCGAAAAGTATGGCGGCTGCATCATTCCAGCAAATATTGCTGAAAAAGAAATTTTCTTCACATATTTTAGGAGGATAATCTTTGAAACTGTAAAGAATTTTCCCCCCTCAAAATCTAAACATGAATGTGAAATGACAATTTTTTTTATATTGAGAGGATATGATTGATTTCCGAATTTTTCTAAAAAATAATAAATAAATATCTTGAAATTTTGTTTTATTTCGTAATAGATTCACTACATGTAATTTGATTTTAGCAGGAGAAAATGGTTTTTCAAAGAATTATAAATCATTAAGTTGTATTGAAAAGGAAACCTTGAAAAGCAACTAGATTTTTAAAAATAGTTCATTAAAGAATTTTTTTTTTTTTTTTTTTTAGTTAAAAATGTTATTCTTTAAGGCCTGCATTAAGATCAGTCTATTGTTTTCTTTAAACGCCATTGCCGATAATGTTTCATAAATTTGCAATTATACTATTTTCATAACCTCAATAGCCAATATGCATCATCTCAATGTATTCATTAGCGTGCAACTAAGAAAAGAATACTTTAAATAAGTCTGTTTTTAACGGGAATTTACATGTACGTTGTAGGTGCTGGATTACATTGCGACTGTAAAATAATTAGAACCCTGTAGTGCTAAGTCATAAAGCAGACTACAAAGTTTAATTGAGGAATGCATAAGGAAAAACGTATCTATTGTCATTGTTATTGCTTAAAAAGTCAGATCTTACCTACTTGGTTTTGGCGCCATATATAAATTGCATTAACCTCATGCGATTTCTTAGCAGCATGTCTGAAGAATTAATAGAATACATAATTCTTGATAAGCGGAGAAACTTTTGAGAACCTTTTTAAAATTTCGGTTTTCTTCCTGTGACGATCGGCTGTAATCGTTTTCCATAACAACAGGAGATGAAGACGATATAAAGCGATGAAAAGATTTAAAAGTCAACTATCGTCTATGTTGTTTCTATGGTTTAAGAGGGCCGGATACTCATGTTTCTCCGCAGCAAAGTGAGAAACGTGAATACAATGAGGGAATCGGTCTGAGGGGAGCAAAACTTGTGGCCGAGAGCTTCATGACGGCGCTATTATTGAGGTCAAGAAAGCGTAATACCAACGTAGTTCGCCAGAATGACTCTCATGCCAGAGACTCTAGAGTCAGATTGGCGGCCGCCAGAAACACTCTAGAGCCTATATGGCGTAAGCCCCGCCCACGCCAATCTTACTCTCTCCACGGCAAAAACCACTCTACGAAGGGAAATAACTCGATGTTGAAAACCTCAATCAATCGAGATTTATATGCCCATTAATTCCCACAAATCCGATGTTTCAAAACCTTAGCTAGTTGAAATAAAAGCTAAAATTACCTCTTTATTAAGTTTCCAAACAATGCGTAAAATTATGCCCCCCCC
>BLXT01005191.1:110731-120835 GCA_019648995.1 Plakobranchus ocellatus
AATAATAATAATAATAATAATAATAATAATAATAATAATAATACAGTAGACCACACCTTAACCGAAAACGGCTGAACCGAAAAAAAGGCTAAACCAAAAAGAAATTGAAGAGCTTTCCGTTTTTCCTCTTATTCTTTCTTATTAAACATGCGGTAAACCGAAAGCGTTGGCTGCCAAACTATTGTTAAAGCGAAATAAAATCTACCGGGAAAGCCCAGTCACTGTCCTAACGACACATGAAAAAAAGACTTTATTTTTTAAACACACCTTGCCCTTCCCTTTCTTTCTCGCATTACTCCACACAAACCCATTACTGTTAGTTACCGGTACCTCACACTACAGACGGCCAGGCCCGATGTCTGGCTAGGTCTAGGTCTAGTGCACACACCTGCCCATCCCTTCTCTTCTACCACTCAGTTACGCAGGACCGTGCCAGGCAGTCCCTACATGACGTCTAGGTCCCGTCAGCGCTAAGCTTAGCAAACACTGTTGCATCACAGCCAATAATAAAGACACCTGTCTTGCTGAGAACTTCAGTACCGGGAAACTTAGGTGATTATTAAATTGTAAAAGTAGAGACTTCAGGACCGGAAATCTTACTTAGGTGATGTTGAAGTTGTGGGAGCTCTATTATTCTACATTGATAACAGGCGCAATAACCTCTTTATTGAAAAGGAAAGAGAAGGAGATAAAGAAATGGATAAGAAAGAGAGAAAGATTCGTGGATAAGTGTGTTCATTCACATTGTGGTGTGACGGATGGGTGGGATTGATTTAACTTAATATTTCGGACGATGGTTACTCTCCTTTTAATCTTACTTATTTAATGCACTATGCTTAAACCGAAATAGAAATCATATTCCCAAGAAGTTCGGTTTAAACGTGTTCCACTGTAATAATAATAATAACAACAACAACAACAACAATAATAATAATAATAATAATAATAATAATAATAATAATAATAATAATAATAATGATGATGATGATGATGACGATAATAATAACAACAACATCAACAACAACAACAACAACAACAACAACAACAGCAACAACAGCAACAACAACAAAAACAATAACACAACAATAACAACATCAATAATAGCAACAATAACACAACGGAACTGAAGATTACAAAACAATTTTTGACATTACGACTTGCTCCGAACTTCTGATCTTAGTAACGAACCGAGACTAGGTATATTCTACTCTTCAATTCTTTTATGTCTCTGTACTGAAGAAGCAAAAATAAAGATGGAAGTTTCAATATTATTTCTTGTTTTGTTTCTTTCAGTTTAAAATTTACGTGAGCCACATTTAAACGGCAACAACTCTTGGTCTTCCAAATATTAATTGATATATATTAGAAAGAAAGGTTATCCACACAGCAATCCAAGACCACAATGCTCGATCTAAGGATCTACAAGAGATACAGTATAAACAATAGGAATATAGAATATCAGAGATGAAGAAGACATTAAGAAAATATTATTGCATATATGAAATAATAAAATATTGCCGTTCAGGGATTTTGAGCGCCACCACATAAAATCAAGTGGTAAATAATGGTATTATAAGTTTAGGACGTAAATTTTCTTAACTCAGAAATTTGGGATCTAGAGCTTCAGTGTAGACGGGTATACTTTTTTAAAATATAAAATAGATTTACATGTAGACTCATAGGTCAAAGATTTCCAAGTTCTTGCCTTTTATTTTTTATAATCAAAGTGTGAAAAGTTTGGTTTGGTTTCTGTATACAGTCAGTCCCCATCAAGGTGATCTCAGACTTTCAGGCCCTCCATCAGGCTTGCGCGCCTGTGACGACACTCGAACCAGCGACAGGAGGGTCCTGTCAGAACTCAGGGCGGTTCCGCTACCTACTGTGCCACCGAAGCCCTCTAAGAGCTAGTATGCGACAAAAGAACCCAAAAAGCAAAATGAGTTAGAAATTCGAAATATCTTCTTCTTCTTCTTCTTCTTCTTCTTCTTCTTCTTCTTCTTCTTCTTCTTCTTCTTCTTCTTCTTCTTCTTCTTCTTTCTTTGTTTGTTTGTTTGTAAAATTGATCTGTCTGTCATTTTATTTTCGTTCTGTTTACCAAAGCAACTTATACTGCTACTTCTTAAACCATATCTTCATTTGGAGTATTTGTTCCTAATCTACCACAGTTTGATAAATTTTTGGTATTGAAAGCTTATAACATTTTTTGTATTCATCCTTTTGATTTAAAAGGATAAACAATTTTGGGAGGTGATTTGAATGCTGACGAAAGATGAGAAAAATGACTTTGTCAAGAAAACCAAACAAGTTGAATGTTTCTACAAAAGGTATTAATTATTAAATGTCAATGTTAGGAGCAAAAGTTTTTTCGCAGTGAGCACAAGGAACTAAGGAAGATTTTGGATCTCACTGCCTGAGATAAACCGATGTAGCCAGAAGTGAACGGCTTTAAATCTAAAGAATTTAATGAATATAACAAAGCTAAAACTGAGGCACAAATCAGAATCGAGACACGTCTGGTTAAATCAGTATGAGATGGGCATTCTTTAAAAAGTTGGCGTTTAATTTATAGACCATCAAAAATTCTGCATAAATGATGTGACCACACTTCTCCGTTTGCTTCTCGACACCCCTCCCCCCCTCCACACACACACAAACCCAACCCCTTTCCCTCGCATGCAAAAATATTTTTTATTATCAAATCTGACCTCTTTTAATTTTAATACGGTGATCCATAAGAAATTTCTGTCGAGCAAGACAGAAATTATTCCATTTCATTTTTTTTTTTTTACATATAAGCCTTGTTCTGAAGTGAACGTGTTCGCCTGGAGCACAATTACTTGTCTCGTAACATTGAAGGTTAAATATAATCACAGTTCATTTCATAAAGAAATCCGATAGGCAGTATATATAAATCGTCCTAATTTTTCAAAGGAAACTAAGTCAAATTCAGAAGAAAAAAAAAACCGCACCCTTTTCTTTCTGTACAATAATCTATCTTAATGTTCAAGTTACTCAAAGTTTGAGCAGGGCTACAATATAAGTTTAAAATTACAGGCAAAATTATGGGCTTTGCTCGCAAAAATACCACGACCATTTTGTTCATTGTGACAATGTGGGAAAAGTAGACACCTGATCACAATAATTATATGGAATGAATAAAAACTAAAACAGGGAAATTTCCATAGATTAAAAAGCATGGTTATTAGTTATTTTCAGAAATCGAAACATAATTGAATTAAATGTGAAGCTAATTGTAAAAAGTAAAATATTCAATCTGTTGGCGCGAAATATCTGGTTTATTTGCAAAAGTGCTTTTTTTTCTTTTTGATTAAGTAGTAGAAAACAGCTTTCTTGTTATTTAATCCGTACTTAACCATTTATTGTTTTAATTTTTTCCCATTTTGTTTCTTTGCATTCTTTTTCGAGAGGAAAGCATTTTTTTTTTTTAAAGATAAAAATTTCATGTGAATCGACTAAAATAATTCATTTGCAAAAAGAGATTGCATCTCTATTTCTAATTACATAACATATGCGCTTCGTTTTAGGAAGTAGAAAATAGAAAATAGTACAAACATTTTGAATATTGACGTAGTCCATGCCATTTGCATGTTATCGAATGAAATCGTTACAGGGACGAACAACATATAACCTTTCTTTTGAACGATGAGAAAGAAGAACTTGCATTCTAATAAAAGAATATAGAAAACAGACGATCTCAGGCGAATTACCATAAATCCTATTGAACTTTCTATCATTGGAGTCTAGAATTCAATCTTCTTAATCTGAATGCGACATGAGACTGATGTTTTGTACTTGAAAAAAACAATGTGAGACTTGATAAGATTTTTATGAACAAATATGAAGACTTTTTTCAGAAGAGCTTTTTTAACAGCAAAACATCGATAGCTAGAAGGCACATGCAGTGAAGCAATAAAGCTTTCACCCAATGAAGCTTTCATCCACTGTGGATGAGTTTTTAAACACCCATCTGTATGCCTGAAAAGCGACAGAATAATAAAGGTAAACGCTATATTTCGTAAGCACATCTGTGAAAACTTGACTCAATGTTATGGAAAAATAATCCTCATATCGAATTTAACGTACTTTCTCTAGAACAAACATTCAGTAGAGCGATATTGCTTCACTTTGTCATAAAAATTGTTTCATTGGAAGCAGCTATGGTTTGAATACATATTTATATATTATGCAAACATGTACATGTATGAATAGATATATGTCCATGCATAATTTAAGACTGCGACATTTTTCCAGTATTAAACTAACTTCTCGAAAAATCAAATTACGTGGAACTACAAAAACTTTAAGACAAGTAGATGATGCGCTAACTTAAAAACTGACAGAGTTATATTTTACTTTTTCTTTTCCATTGTTCAAACATGAGAATACAGAAACTGGCCGTTGTTTCCCACTATCCAATAATTGTTTACAACAGCATTGGACCCATCTTTACGTGTCGCACGCTAACAAGCATCCGTGAAGTTCAACACACAAGTACGTACAATAATGTTCTCATTCGTTCAGGGAAACTGCGGAAAAGGAGAAAAATTCTTACTCTGGAATAGATCTAGAATCTCCATCTAGAACTAGAATCCTTAAACAGTCTATCCTGATTCTGAAATGGAACATACGCACTGGTTTGTATAGACATTATGCACTGGAAACGAGTAATATATCTCTATTTTTGTGCATTTCATTTACGCCCCATTGACGCCCCACAAAAATTTGCACAGGCATCACACGTTTGAGCTTAGCTTCAAAGAGTGTAGAAATGAGATAAATATAATGAAGTCAAGGGAGAGACCAAGAGACAGAGACAGAGAGAGAGAGGAGAGAGAGAGGAGACACTAAGTGTGAAAGACACTGAGAGACAGAGAGAGAGAGAAAGAGAGAGAGAGAGAGGAGACACTAAGTGTGAAAGACACTGAGAGAGAGAGAGAAAGAGAGAGAGAGACAGAGAGAGAGAGAGAGAGAGGAGACACTAAGTGTGAAAGACACTGAGAGAGAGAGAGAGAGACACAGAGAGAGAGAGGAGAGACACTAAGTGTGAAAGACACTGAGAGAGAGAGAGAGAGAGAGAGAGGGGATTCGAAAGAGAGAATAGACTCATATCTGAGAATGGATTGAATAAAATGGTTTTAAAAAGGAAAAAGTTATAAATTTAACGTTTTTAAAATTCTCCAAAACAAAGTTTGATACTAAAGAATACAAACATTCCGTAAAAACAATAAGGAAATAGCTAACGGTATCTAAAACCCTTTTAAAAGGCATCAGTTGTATGATCCGATAGAGGAATATAAAAATTCACATTTCCATATTTTAGAACTTAGGTCTCATCTAATTGGTCTCAATGATCTAAACTTTAAAAATTGAAATTCAACAACAATTTTTTACGCAACTAAAAATGTTTTTATAAAAACAAAAACAAAGCCATGAATGGAAAAACAATTTAAAGAGTATATGGGTAGTAAGTTGACTTCATAAAATCTTACAATCATAAAATAAAATATCTACCACTCTGTTTTTCCTTCATATACAGATGTTATTCACAAATGCGTATGCCTTGCACCTAGATTGAATCGATTAAGTAAATAAAATGTGAGCTTTTTTGCTTCTCCTGAAAAAGTAGCCCAAACTAACTGCAGACAGTATTCTATACCGCCCGCGGTATAACAGAGCTGTCCCATGTAACGCAGTATTGTGGTTTGTACACTGAAGTTTTTCTCTAGATGAAGCACTTGTTGCCAAGATTACAATTCCTTAGCGAAGCATTATTATCTCTGTCTCTGATGAATACAATACGTTCTACTTTGTTTTGTTTTTTGTTTTTTTTTTTGTAACTTGTTGGTATTGTCCATAGCATAGGCATGGGTTAACCCTAATAAATGTGCGGTGTTAGTCAAGATTTCATTCAAATGCTGTCGCTAAGTAGGGCACAAATAGCAGCAGCGAAGGATGTCGATAAATATACAATATGTCTTACGACAGCAGTCACCTGAGATTATGTTTTAAAATATATTATAGTTTTTGGTATGAATAATTATCCAACAGATGCTAAGTTGAAACGAATGAATGATTTGCAGTATTTATGTAGCAAAAAAAAAAAATGAATATATATGCCTGTGGGCGTTTTCGGATTTTTTTTTCTTAATATAAAAAAAATTCTTGTCAATGCCATAAAATGATATAGCCATGTCTCTCTTAATCATGTCCGAATAGATATGGGGCGGGTTCAAATCTCTCTCAATACTCTTTAGCCGATGTATATTACCAATCTTATCGGCATGTTTCTTCTCAAACTTTAAAACTTATTTGTAGTATTATTTCTCCCCTTGCGTTTAATCCTTTTAAATTTAGTTTTTATTGAAGATAAGCACTGAGAAAACAACTTGAACATTACATTACACGGGTAATTTGAAAGAAAATTTAATCTTGAGTCGGTACCATTTTGGTTTTAGATATCATTTGGGACTCCACAATTGTTTGCATTATAAAATAGATAGATAGAAAGATAGATAGATAGACAGACAGACAGACAGACAGACAGACAGACAGACAGATAGACAGATAGATAGACAGATAGATAGATAGATAGATAGACAGATAGATAGATAGATAGATAGATAGATAGATAGATAGATAGATAGATAGATAGATAGATAGATAGATAGATAGATAGATATTATCTATGGTGTCGGAGCCAAACCGCCAACATAGAAACTTTCCGATAATTTTCTTACCTGTCATATTCTGTTTATAATCACAATCCGTTTCCAAAATAATATTATAAAAAATTGGATAAGAATAATTATATAAAGTAAGTTCAAAACAACCTTTTCTCCCAAAAGTCCCAAGAGTGGCCACATTCAGCCAGCATGCAGTTGTCCAGTCAGACTTGCCATGTGTTTGACTATTCCGTTTGAAACAACGTCACAGCACTCACACCAATCCGGCTACAGGTCGTATGCGCCTTCCCGTACCCATCTGGTCTACACAACTGCTCTGTTTTATTTATTGCTTCCCCAACCTATCGCTGTTTTGCTTGTACTGTTTCACAGTCTACTGCTGTTTTGTTTACATTGCTTCCCAACCTATTGCTGTTTTGTTTACATTGCTTTCCAACCTATAGCTGTTTTGTTTACATTGCTTCCCAACCTATAGCTGTTTTGTTTGTACTGTTTCAGTCTACTGCTGTTTTGTTTACATTGCTTCCCAACCTATAGCTGTTTTGTTTGTACTGTTTCACAGTCTATTGCTGTTTTGCTTGTACTGTTTCACAGTCTACTGCTGTTTTGTTTACATTGCTTCCCAACCTATAGCTGTTTTGTTTGTACTGTTTCACAGTCTTCTACTGTTTTGTTTACATTGCTTCCTAACCTATCGCTGTTTTGCTTGTACTGTTTCACAGTCTCCTGCTGTTTTGTTTACATTGCTTCCCAACCTATAGCTGTTTTGTTTCTACTGTTTCACAGTCTACTGTTGTTTTGTTTACATTGCTTCCCAACCTATTACGGTTTTGCTTGTACTGTTTCAGTCTACTGCTGTTTTGTTTGCATTGCTTCCCAACCTATTGCTGTTTTGCTTGTACTGTTTCACAATCTACTGCTGTTTTGTTTACACTGCTTCCCAACCTATTACTGTTTTGCTTGTACTGTTTCACAGTCTACTACTGTTTTGTTTATATTGCTTCTCAGCCTATTGCTGTTTTCCTTGAATTTTTCACAGTCTACTGTTGTTTTGTTTACATTGCTTCCCAACCTATTGCTGTTTTGCCTATACTGTTTCAGTCTACTGCTGTTTTGTTTACATTGCTTCCCAACCTATTGCTGTTTTGCTTGAACTGTTTTACAGCCTACTGCTGTTTTCTTTGCATTACTTCCCAACCTATTACGGTTTTGCTTGTACTGTTTCAGTCTACTGCTGTTTTGTTTGCATTGCTTCCCAACCTATTGCTGTTTTGCTTGTACTGTTTCACAGTCTACTGCTGTTTTGTTTACACTGCTTTCCAACCTATTACTGTTTTGCTTGTCCTGTTTCACAGTCTACTGTTGTTTTGTTTACATTGCTTCCCAACCTATTGCTGTTTTGCTTGTACTGCTTCACAGCCTACTGCCGTTTTATTTCCATTGTCTCCCAACCTAATGCAGTGTTGTTTGCGGTTTTTTTCTTATCTACTGCTGTTCTGTTTTTTATTCAACTATTGTATCCCAACCTACTGCTGTTTTCTTTGTATTGTATTGTTTCCTAAATTACTGTTGTTTTCTTTGTATTGTATTGTTTCCCAACTTACTGCTGTTTTATTTGTACTGTATTTTAACCTACTGCTATTCTGTTTGTATTGTTTCCGACTCTATTGGGTTTTTTTGTATTGTTTCCCAACCTATTGCTGTTTTGGTTATATTGTATCCTAACCTACTGCTATTCTGTTTGCACTGTTTCCATCCCTACTGCTGTTTTTTTTTTTCTTTTTTTTTTTTAACTGTTTCCTAACCAACTGCTGTTTTGTTTGTATTGTTTCCCAACCTACTGCTGTTTTGTTTGTATTGTTTCCGAACCAACTCCTCTGTTTTGTCTGAATTCTTTTACAACCTCCTGCTGTTTTGTTTGTATTGTTTCCTAACCAACTGCTCTGTTTTGTCTGTATTGTTTTCCCAAGCAACTGCTGTTTTCTTTGTATTGTTTCCTACCTACTGCTATTCTGTTAGTATTGTTTCCCAACCTACTGCTGTTATATTTGTATTATTTCCTAACCAACTGCTCTGTTTAGTCTGTATTGTTTCCCAACTTGCTGCTGTTTTGTTTGTATTGTTTCCCAACCTACTGTTAGTATTGTTTCCCAACCTACTGCTATTTTGTTTGTATTGTTTCCCAACCTACTGCTGTTTTATTTGTATCATTTCCTAACCAACTGCTTCTGTTTTGTCTGAATTCTTTTCCAACCTGCTGCTGTTTTGTTTGTATTGTTTCCTAACCAACTGCTCTGTTTTGTCTGTATTGTTTTCCCAAGCAACTGCTGTTTTCTTTGTATTGTTTCCTACCTACTGCTATTCTGTTAGTATTGTTTCCCAACCTACTGCTGTTTTATTTGTATTATTTCCTAACCAACTGCTCTGTTTAGTCTGTATTGTTTCCCAACTTGCTGTTGTTTTGTTTGTATTGTTTCCTATATATTGCTATTCTGGTTGTATTGTTTTCCAATCTACTGCTATTTTGTTTGTATTGTTTCCCAATCTATAACTCTCTTTTTTGTTTGTTTGTTTGTTTGGTTTTTTTTGGTTGTTGTTTTTTTTTTGTATTGTTTCCCAACTTGCTGCTGTTTTGTTTGCATTGTTTCCAGCCCATTTATGAATACATTGTGCCCTTTCATTACAATTATCGAAACTTGGGGAGATGAATTTCGGCCTAGTAAATTCTATAACTATAACTTAAAGAGTCTTTTTCATGACGACCATCGCATTTGTAAAAATTCTTTTGATACAGTTTAACAATTAAGTTTGAGAGATAACCAGGAGCTTGGAAAAAGGTCAGTTTTTCTTTAAGTCAGTTCAACAGATCTCAAGAATCGATTTCAGTAAGGAGATGTGGGAAAACTTTGTAGAAAAAAATCTCAATCAATCCAACACGTGCAGGTTGCAATTGCAAGTTCAGAAAAAGCTCTAGTACGAGATCATTCAACCATGATACAGTGTCATGAAACTGGCAAATGTTGTCTCTTTTAGTAAGAGATCAATGTTTTTGTTAATTGCGCTTAGTTACGATAATAAGAGTTTTTTAGGTAAGAAAAGATGAAGTCATGTTTAAATTGTTTTTTTTTTAAGTGAATTTATTAATTCTCTAACAGAAATTAAATGATCCACCGTTTACTAGCCACAGCATTTTTTTTTTTTTATGGGAAAAAAAAAGTATCGACATAATTGATCATTATTTTTGTGATAATGCACAGTATATTTAATGTAGTCAATATCATTATTTGTTATAACATTAACAGGAAGCCGAATTTGACAACCTGTGTACTCTTAGTGAACACAAGTGTGTGTGTGTGTGTGTGCGATTTTATTTTTGTTGTTGTTTTTGGTTTGTTGGTTT
>BLXT01005191.1:408327-418410 GCA_019648995.1 Plakobranchus ocellatus
GGGAGTAAATTCACGAAATTAAAAAAAAAAAAAAAAAAAAAATTATCAATGTAAATTAAAGAACTGTAGGTTTTTTATTTTCCATCGAATCTCTGGTGTAGACCTCTTATCTTGCATTGAGTGCTGTACTTGACTTTTATTTACATTCACTAGATTTAATACCAACATATGCAAGGGACAGAAAATACAAGATCACAAACGTGTTTTTTCACTGCTTGTAATGCTTCAAAATATTTGCAGTTCAGATTTAGTGGTTACATCACACATTCTGTGTACATATGAGAAAACCAATTTTCAAACTTGAATTTAACGATTTTCATTGTTGATTTCCATTTTCATTCTTTCAAAGATTTTAAATTAAATTTTCACAGAATCATCTTTGCAACAAGAAAGGCGCTTAAGAAATAAAGACTGTTGCCTACGCAATATTGGACAGCTTTTCAGTGCCCTAAAATGTCGGGCCCTCTGACAGTAGAGCTTCCAACATCCTCGGGCGCAGTCTCCTCTGAAGTTGATGCACCAAATTCTACGAGTACATCCACTGAAAGTAGACAGAGACAAGGATCGGTTTCGTCGGCTGCGTCTACACCTTCCTCCTCAGGTGCTGGCTCCAGTGGGATGGAAAGACAAACTTCAGTTGGCTCTCACCCTGGGTCGCCGATGTCACCTTTGTCTCCAGATCCGGTGCATGATTTACCACCAGAGCTGCTGCAGGCAGGCTGGAGAAAGTTTTGGAGCCGCCGAGAGGGTCGGCCGTATTATTTCAACAAAGTTACAAATGAGTCTCTTTGGGAAGCTCCAACTCTCGCAATGTTGGTGAGTGTAAAGATGAGTTCTCTTCCTATATTCTTTTTTCAGTTGAATTTCTTTAATGAAGACTACAGTGGAACACGTTTAAACCGAAATTATAGGGAATATGATTTCTATTTTGGTTTAAGCATAGTGCATTAAATAGGTGAGATAAATAAAGGAGAGTAACCAGCTTCCGAAATATTAAGTTAACTCGATCCCACCCATCATCACATCACAATGTGAATGAACACGCCTACCCTTGTCTCTTTCTCTTTTTATCCATCTGTCTATCTCCTTCTCTTTCCCTTTCCGTTAAGAGGTTCTTGGCCTGTTATCGATCTAGAATGATAGAGCTTTCACACTTTCATCATCGCCTAGGTACGTTTTACGGTCATGAAATTCTCTACTTTAACAATTTAATGATCGCCTCAGTTTTCCGGTACTGACGTTCTCAACAAGAGACATGACTTTGTTACGGGCTGTGATGCAACAGTATTTGCTTAGCTTTGCGCTGACGGGACCTAGACTGGGTGGTGGAAGAGAAGGGAAGGGCGGGTGTGTGCAGTTGGCCTAGACCTAGCCAGCCTGCTGTAGTGTGGGCTGCTGGTAACAGTGTTGGGTTTGCATGGAGTAATGTGAGAAGAGGGAAGGATAGGGTGTGTAAAAAAAAAAAAGCAATTTTTTTATGTGTCAGTGAAGGGCTCTCCTGTAAGTTTGTATTTTGCTTTAGCGATAGTAGGGCAGCCAATGCATGTTTAATAAGAAAGAATCGGAGGAAAAAAGTAAAGCTCTTCAATTTCTTTTTGGTTCAGCGGTTATTGGTTTAGGTGTGGTCTACTGTAGTTGCAAAGCTTTTATTACTAAAATGAGAACAAATTGTTTTTTCTCACTGCTGAGAACCCCAATAGGAAAATGAAAGAATTAATTTGATTTCATTATTTTTCTTTTCAGTTATAATATTTAGTTCACCTTTCATTTCTTTTTAAGTAGAGTGAATCTTTGTATCCCATTTTGATGATAGGAAATTAAACATGTGAAAACAAGCAGTTATCTTGTGCTTTATAATTAATTTTTGAAGTGCAATTCAATTATTTTTTGTGGACATCACATGAAGAAAGTGTGTGCGATGAATAAAAAGACTGAATAAAATTGCAATGATGTCATAAATGGAATTAATGAGTACTGTTTCAAGCTTTTCTTTTTTTTTTTGTTTTGAAATATTTTAAAAGTTTATTATTTTTTTTAGCATGACCCAATGACTGACCCTCTGGGTATTAACATGGATGAGGCTAATGGAGGTCCTGTGCCTGTTGCCCAGGACAAGAGACTAAGCAGGCCAAGTACAGAGATCAACCCACTGGCCACAGTCATGAAGAGGAGAGCCAGTAACGAGCTGTGTGTCGGGAGTCCTCTTAAAAAGGCTCAGTTAAACTACAAGTAAGAAGTCGAGCAGTACAAGGCAATCTGCTTCAAATTTATAACATTAACAATTCAAGTTTGTTTGGGTATGTAAAAATTTCCTCCAAGCGTAAGTTAAACACAATTATCCAGTCTTGCTTCTGTTCCGCTAGCCTTGCATTGTACCACTTAGGTTCACTGGAGAGGAAATTATTATAGACAGAAGGGCTCAGCTGTCATCAGCCATCACGTTGTCTGAATCATCACTTCACAAACATAAAAATGCTTCTTGTCGTTTCTACTTTCTAGAAATTAAAAACTACCTAAATAGTCCTTTAGATTTTATTTTTTAAACAAGAAAGTTTTGAAGCTAGAGCAAAGAATAATTGGTAGTTATCTGTTCCTATTGTTAGAAACTTATATTTATGCCACTGTTGCTTACATACTGTTTACTGCATAATAATATATTAACAATGATTAAATACACGCTTTCAAAAATGGCTGAAGACATGACAGAGCTTACCACTATAGGGGTTTTGAAATCTTTCCACAGACCATTTTGGAATTTTGATATTCCTACCAATGCAATCATCAAAGAGCGAGCTCCACTGCACTTGCCGCCTCCCCATCCAGAAATCGAACTGTTTAGAAGTTCCCTTGTCATGAAATTGAGGCATCTCTATAAGGAGCTCTGTCAGCAAAGAGAAAGTAAGGGGGAAAAAATTTCACCTGCGCTTTTATGTTGATTTGAAATTTAAAAAAAAAAAAAAATTGGTAAGTTCTGACTGGTGAGCTTTTCCATTTTTATACTCTCTACAGACATGCCTACCGTCCCAGAATTCTACCAGAAAATGACCTGCGTTCCGGAAATCCGTATTTTTATCATAAAATCTGAAATTTCGCTGATTTGTGATTGGTCATACTCTCAGAAATATACCTAGTCTAGATTTAGCGGCTTCTCTGCATAAATAACGCAAGAATATTAAAGGACTTAGAGAAAAGAAAATAACGGCGTTAACACTGCAACAAACTTTTCAAACTTATTAAATGCACGGCACTCTTTGCTAGACCCTTTTTCAGAACACCAAGCATGCATCTTGCAGACTGAAGAAGGGTTTGGGTGGTTTGGGGCAAACCTATCGTTGCAGTGCATCTATGGACGAACATCATGGTGAGGCCTACCATCACTGACTGTTTCCTGGTTGACGGTTGGTCATTGACACAGTGACGTCACTCACCTGGACTAAGGTTTTTTTTCAACACCTATCTTTGCGTGGAAAGCAAATACAAAAATTTGGACGGCAAATTTGAAATCAGCGACCTCAATTTAAGAAAATCATTGCAGCAGAATTTAAATTTTAACAAAAATAAAGAGTTTTGGGATAATTTTCCCGTTTTAAATCTGTCAACTGTACTATTGTAAGTCAATGATTTGGTTGAACTTATTTATCTAGACTTCGAGACTAACTATACGCGTCTTATATCTAGAGAAGTTATAAACCCAGCATTGAACTTAGGCTCGGTGCGAGACTGTCTGATCGATGCTAAGCTCTTGCCATTGCCAATCCCATGATAATACTATGACAGAACTTTAATATAATACAATCAGGTCTGCGTATCTTGGATAAGTCTACGTCTCTTCAAAATGACAGAAAAAAAATTGCTCTACTCAGAAGCTCCAATGCGCAAAAGACGACAGCATTGTATTCGAAAAAATGCATCGAGGCATTCCGCATTTTAGGGATAGAGTAGGGAAATGTTTAATGGAATTTATTGTTTGAGAAACGTCAATAAAATAGAATTCCAATGGTAACATTGAAATAAGTGACCCAAAGTTAAGCGAGACGGAGGCTAAATGTTAAGCATTTGGCTTACTGTTAGTGCCAACTTAGACAGAAACTGATATCCTCTACACCCTCCCCTGTCCTAAAGGTACACTACTATGCTTGATTGGAACTTAATTAAATTGAGTGTTTCTTTTTTTTGTTGTTGTTTAATCAGCGTCAATTCCCGTCATATTCAGGTTTGTTCTGCATTTTTGCCCTTGATGTTCCTCAAAAAATTTTTCAAGGGTAGGCATGTCTGTCTCTAATTGGAAAAAAAAATCTTGCTTTACAATTGAAAACTAAAAACAAAATAAAAAAAAATTAGTCTGTCATAGTTTTGTTTAAAATTTCACAAGCAGTAAACATTATTTATTTACAAGTTTTATGCATTGTTTTGTCTTGCATAAGTAAATCAATTCTTATTTTGAAATTGATATTACTAAATTGAAAAAAAAACTGACATCATTTGTCCGTAAAAAAAATGAAATGATTTTTTTTAACAAGGATATTTTAAATATCTGCTTCGATATGTAGGCCTGACTTGAAGAAAAAATTGTTTTTTGGTTTTTACTATAACATGATCACACAAAATATTTATAAATAATGTCAAATGGGATTATTTCTTTGTCCACCAATGCAATTATTTGTCTGGCTTTTTTATGTCATACATGTGATCTGCCACTTGTAATGAGTTACACACTGGCAATCGCCAAAAGTAAAATATAAAGCAAAGCAGTCAAAAATGGATATATATACTGAAGTACGATTTTGCAGATGTGAAAGGTTTAACCAAAAGCACAAAAAGTGAAACTCTGGATGCCAACAGCTCCCCTGAAAATCTGCAGGGACTCATTATTCTAAACTACCTGTAGGCCTATTTGTTCGTTGTGCAAAAAGATTCAGAAGTCATTTATGAATAATACACTTTATTAATCTTCTCTTCCTACAATGGGCTTTTCCATTGTACTTTATGTATGTTCTGTTTCTGTGAATGAATATGACTCAGCCTCAGTTAGGCGGCTCCAGCCCTGCCTTTTTATTTCTCGTCTTGATTCTCTCAGATATTGAAGCTCCTCTGGACTCTTTCAACCGGTGGCTGCTTGAGCGTAAAGTGATAGACAAGGGCAAAGATCCAGTGTTGCCCTCAGACTGCTCGCCAGAGTTGTCCCAGTCTTTAGTGCATGAAATCATGAATGATATCCCAGTGAAGCTTGTCAAACCAAAGTTTTCTGCAGACGCAAGGAAGCAGCTCTATCGATATGCAGAAGCCGCAAAAAAAATGATTGAGTCTAGGTAAGGATTGAATCACTGGCAAAAGCATTTCTTGTACTAAATTTTTCGTTGATCAAGAGAGTTAATAATCAGCATGGATTGCTTTCATATTCTTGAATATTTTTTTTATGCTTACAGTGGACTTGACCACCTGAAATTGTCACAAATAGAAATCTCAATTTATCCTTTTTTTTTTCTCTTAAACTAACACATGTTGTCACATTTGACTAACAATTCTTCATTGTCACAAATAGAAATTCCAATTTATCCTTCTGGTTTTTTTTTCAGTTGCCAAATTTGACTAGCAATTCTGAGTAACAAAACATCTTATAGAAGTTTCATGTGCATGAAAAAACAACAAGTCAATTGAATTTTTCTCATTTTTGCCCATTGATTTTTATAACCAGAACTGCATCACCTGAGGGCCGTAAGGTTGTGAAGTGGAATGTGGAGGATACTTTCAAATGGTTGCGGAAACGACACAATGCTTCATATGATGATTATTTGGTAGGAATAACTTGTTCATAAGTAACTATCAATAATATTATGTTTTAAGTATAAAATACACTGTTTTGGTAATGTCAAAATTTTGGCACTCTAGGGGCTTCATCTGCCACCAGCAGTTTCCTTGAAAAATTGTTAATCTCTAATTCTGCTGAATTTTTTAAACCTTCTCCTCCTCCTCCCCCCCCCCAAATGCCGTTCTTGGGAGTCTTTTTTTTTTTTTAAAGTGCATCAGTATTAAACTTTGTTGGTTTTTTTTTTTTTTTAAACATATAGTGAAATTGTGCTAGATGCTTAAATTTAATATCCAAAATTTTTGTCAAACTTCACTGCTACTTGTAAAAGCAATTTTTGTCAGTGCTCGCTATCTTTTTATTTTTTTTTTTTTTTTTTTGAAATATGAAGGAACGGTTGACGCATCTGAAGCGCCAGTGTGAGCCTCATCTCTACGATGCTGCAGAGGATTCTGTCAAGGGCATTGTCAGCAAAGTCTACAAACTGTCAGCAGAAAATGCTCAGAAGATACAAGAAAGAACGTGGGAACTTTTTAAAGAACACAATATCACAGGTACCTAGATGATAAAAATTATTATTGATGGATTAATTTTATGCATATCTTTTTTATGATTCAGTTCTTTTCACAGTTTTGGATTGATATATGCTAATATTGAACTGAGATTACAAGAAATGGTGGACTAGATATATCAACAATCAGTCATCTTGAAAGAAAAACAAATGTGTGTATGTGAAGTAGTCGGGCAAAATGATTGAGTTGTATTTCTTCAATATTGACTTTGAATGAAAACCTTTATCGAGAGATAGAGGGGTTAAAACGACTCAGTCTCTATGTGGAGAACTTTATAAAGACATGCTATAGACTTTCTATCCATAAAACATTGGAAAGGTTTACTCTCTCACTTGCAAATTTTGTTTTGATCTCAGAGTTGTTCACCGGCAACTCATCTCATTTTGTGAGACTGATCCAGACATTTGTTTTACAATAGCTCTATCGTGCTCACAGTGACACAGTGGGAATAGCCTTGAACTATGGTGTTATTCGTAAAGTTGTATTATGATTAACTTGAGGCAATTGACATTGGATGAAATTAACACTCATGACAGGAATGTCAAATTTTTAAAATCGAAATTCTGGGAGGAAAATATTGCCTCTATTCTCAAAAGCCGCGCATTTTTTAATTCACTTTATTAAACGCAATACTTTCTTCTCCTGTCTGCAGAAGGAAACCCTCTTCCAGAGCCGACAAACACTCGACTCACCTACTGTTATGCAGTGCAGTTGAGTATACCCTCTCCAAGATTGCCTGTTGTAGAAAGGGTCTTAGAGAATGAAGTGGCCCAATTACGCTACAAAAGTGAAACCTTGAAGATGAACCAAGAGCATTTTTGGAAAATGGTAGGCTACTGTAGGAGTAAATTTTTTTTAAACCTATTGGTCATGTTTTCTTCTTCGTGATCTCAACCTGAGGGCAGACATAAACAGTTGTTATGAAACTGGTTTGAATGAGTCAAGTTGCATGTAATACCATTGCCTCTCAGGGGCACAAGCGATAGCAAACCCACCCTGAGATCTTTTGTCACGGGTTTGAACCGCACCATTGGCATCCTGGCCTGATTGGGAGCCTGAAAGTCTAAGATCACCTTGTGGACTGGCTATATACAAAAAACCAAACCAACCTTCGCTTTTTAAGAACAAATTTAAGCAGGCATCTTGGCACTGAATCAATACAAATGTATCCAGTTTTCACGGTTATTGAGCTTACAGGAGATGGTAGAGGGCCATGTCAATGGTTGGCAATGTTCTGATTCATTTGGTCTGGTCGTGAGAAACTAATATCTCTTTCCTTCTCATTTTTCCAGATAACTGTGTCAGGAAGCTTCTCATTTCCCTGTTCTTTTGTTGCTATTCTTGTCGGTTTCAATTTCCTATGGTAGAGAATGTGTAGTAGTTTCACAAAATGAGTCAAGTTTCAGGTCTGCATTAGTGATATCAAATCAAAATCTTAAAGTTAAGAGGTAGAAATTCTCAATTTTTTTTCCCTGTTTGCATGCATATTGAAAGTTCTTTATTTACAGAAAAAAGAAGTATCACCCCTGTAGTTGATGGTTTTCATTTAACGCCATTGATGAAGAACCAACACTTACCTCATTTTGTGCGACTGCTACACACGTCATGTTCTTTGTTTATTTGCTTCTTTTACTTTCTGTCTTACCAGTTAGAGCAAAAAGTTCATGTATTTTGTGTGGATTCAAACTAGCCAAGAAACTGCATTTGTCACCCATCCACATAGAATGAGTCATTAGTCAGGAATGGTCTGGCAGTATTTAAAGCTAAATACTCAAAAACAATTAAAATAGATTGTAAAGTATAAAACAAATTTTTTTTTTTCAGTATCATTAGTTGTCCTTTAGAAATTTGCAAATCTCAATATCCCCAAGCATTCCCGTTTGTTTTGCTTTATACCTGTGTTTGTCAATGGCATGGCAGACAAATGTCTTCTGCAGTGTGGGTGAGGATACTGAGATAGAGTAAAGCTGCACTGGGATGAGAAGTGGAGGCCATTGTTAGTCATAAGTTTCACTGTGGGATGAATTTGACAGGGACTGATTTCAAATGGAGCACATTTTTTTTTTGTTTTGTTTTGTGTGTTAGTTTATAATAATTGAAAGAAAAAAAATCTTTTGAGTTGACCTTCTTGGTAGTTAAGTTATGATTTTCTTATTGATATATCTTTTTATCAGGAGCAGCTGTATGGTCTGAATTGTCGAGATGACCCAAGGTTTGACAATTTTCTGGCCCGTGTTTGGTGCTTGTTAAAGAGATACCAGGCAAGTTATGCAAACATTTTTTTTCTCCTGTATGTGACCATATTTAAGAGATTAGTAGTTGCCCATGGATGAGAAAGACAAGTAACATGTTTTTTAATCTGTTTAGCTTCTTTTTGTCTGCTTTGTTTAAAGTATTACAGCTGGGAGGATGGGTTGTGTGCTGAGGTGTTAAAGGGACTAGGTAAGCCACTATGGTTACACTGTTTCCTCAAGGGTTGTAAAAGTGATGCATGTGAATCTCTCATGCAATCGCAAGGCATCTGATATGAGTGTTCCCATGTCCAGTCAATCATGCAATCGCAAGGCATCTGATATGAGTGTTCCCATGTCCAGTCCAGTGTGTGCTGAATGTGTAGTGAAACCACAAAATGAGACATAGGGAGGGAAGAAATTCCCTCGCGGAAAAATGAATCTTATGCATGAAGGAAAGCCCCATGATATTGAGCTATGTTTAAGCACTGCAAGGATATATCTACCTTGTGCCGTATTGATTTTTTGGCCAAAGATATAAAAAGTGCGGGTAAAATATGACATATGGGGCACAACTGTAATTATATATATATATATATATATGTATTATTCTTCTTTTTACTGGATAATGACCAATTTTGTACGGAGACTGGAGAAGGTAAAGATGATTACTAGCTATGAAAATACATGTGTATTCTTCTGTCATCACAGCTGCAACCACTTGCACTGCACTGTTATAAGCTTTTCAAACATGACAAGGAACTCTCCATTTTCATGAGATCATCTAAGGCCTCGATTAGGTTGGCCAATTGCTTTACTTTAGTAGAATATATATATATTTTTTTTTGTCTGCCAAATTATTTTGTACTTGAATATCATTTGAAATTTGCCAATTTATATTTATTCACTTAAAAAGAATTTTTTTAAATGCAGAATGATTGCAAATTTATCCCTTCCTTACATTACAGGCAATTATGTTCTTTCTCAATAAGGTAATTTTTTTTTGTCTTAGATTTGAATTAAGGACCAATGAAATCTCAAACAGTCTGAAGCCTAATCTTATTTCAAGTTGTGGTTTAGCAGTTCTAAAAAAAAATATTCCTTAATGCCAGGCGAGAACCTAAAAGCCTGAGATCATGTTGCAGCTGAAAAGCTTAATTTGCCAAAACAAACAAATCTAAAAGATTTCTGGCATCACTAAGAGAGTTTCTGTCTCGCTCTTTCTATCCACAGTCCTACTTTGGCTCAAACCCAAACGAGGGTAAAGGCAACCAAGGCGCCCTCACACCATCACTGATGGAGTGTTTACATCGTGTGTTTGGTGTGACCTTTGAATGCTTTGCCTCGCCGTTCAACTGTTACTTCCGGCAGTACTGCTCTGCCTTCCCCGACACGGATGGCTTCTTTGGGTCGAGGGGGTGAGATAGAATGTTCTCACTGACACTGACAAAACATGAACTAAAAGAAATAAAAA
>BLXT01005191.1:502695-518579 GCA_019648995.1 Plakobranchus ocellatus
AGGCTTAGAGCCTGTGTGATTTTTTTAAAAGTGCCCTTCACTGTATAAAACAAAATTCTAGCTCACTCATCAAAAGGTTATATGACAAAAGAAAACCTATGTGAGACAGGTTTACAGAATCTCAGTAAGGCCTAAAATTATGATCCATTGTATAAAAAATGAAAAAACATCTTGTATAGATTGTGGTGGGAAATATTAATTCATTGCATTAATTGGATGAGAAAGGTATGAACTATCCTGTCAAAATTAGCACATCAAATTAAATCAGTCAAAATAAGAATATCATATTAAAGGCCTGAGGCATCATACTTTTCTGACATGGTTTCCATTGGTTTTCTATTAAAAGGCTTCTAAAAATCACTTCAATATAACTTTATTCAATATTATATTTTTAAAAACTATTATATACTCAACAAGGCTGGTTTTCCCAAGATTTTACTAAGTAATAAACCTTGGTTTTAATCTTGCAAAGGTCTACGGTCTAGTCTAATCTGTCACTCTGTGCCTCGGTGGAGACTAAAACATGTCTAAAAATAGAACAAAACATTGAAATAGGGGCCTACAGGGCTATCTGAATCAAATCTGAATATTTGGCTTGGTTGATTGGTGTAGCTTTCCATCTGGTGCAATATTAAACATTCTACCTCATTAAACATTCTATCCTTTCCACTGTTTGGTCAAAACAATAAAAGTTTATCTATTGAACCAAAGAAGCATCTAATCCAGACCTAGATCTAGATCTAGAGGTCTAGACGTGGCATGTGCGTTATTAGAAACATTCAAGTTTTAAACTCAATTGTTTCATCATGAACATTTATTGACAACATATTATTTGTGAGCAATCATTTTATTATCTCAAGATTTGGATCATTGTATCTGATTTTTCAAACTGTTCTTTATTTATATTCTTTAATAAAAGGAGCGATACCGAAGTTTCGTGGAATTGTACAAGGGATATCACTCCTATCAACAATTTCGCCTGAAAGGGTGATGAGTCCTATGTGGGTAATGCATAATACTCATAATAAGCGCAAGGCCCTTTCATGTGGCAGTTAAGAGAGAGAGGGGGAGACAGAGAGAGAGAGACTGGACAAAGAAAACACCAGAATATTGACTCAGAAAAGAAAAATCCACATCGATGCTAACAACTAAAGAAGAAGAAATTTACACTTTGAAAACTGAGTCATTTAAGAAGACTGTGACAGAGACCGAGAAAAGAGAGAGACTGGATGATAAGGTGGCTAGCCTTCAATGCATTAGATCTAGTTATCACTCAGTGTGCAGATCTAATAGGATTTTTCAAAGTAGATTTAGTACAAAACATCTTAGGTATTATTAATAAGATACATGTAAGCCTATTACGAAAAATGAAAAAATGCGGTATTAAGTTAGTTTTTGTAAATGTCAGGCAGTTTGTATGCACATCACCATTCATGTAGTGTTAAAACTAGACATAGTCGGCATCTCAAATTACTTTGATGTGGGGCTGACTTGAAGGTCGGGCTGCAACTCCCAAAAACCAACCTTTGATTTCTTTGATCTATTGCCGACATAATAGGCTAGTTATCACTCTAGGCCTACTGCATCGTGCACGATGTTGACTTTAAAATCATTGTCAAAGCATACTTCTATCACTGCAAAATGCAAGTGTTTCTTGCTCCTAAGCTCTTGTTTGATTAATTAATGTTGGGGGGGTGGGGGGTGGGGGGAAGGGTGGCTTTCTAGCTGTCAAGACTATGAATTGATATGATTAAAATGGTGCAGCCTTACGTCTTTGTTACCTTACACTAGTGCCGAAGATCTAATAAGTTGCAGGCAGAACTCTCCCTCTCTTTAACCCCTCAGGCTCCCCCTCCCCCCTAAAAAAAACTCGGTATTGATGCTTTCTTTAATCGGGGAACTCTTTGCAAGCCTGGTATAAGATCAAAGAAACTGCACCGGTCTAGTTCGCAGACAGTTTAAAAAAATCGAGGATGAACTTTCAATCGATACCACATTTTTACATTATGTGAATGGAAAGAAAATCGCACAAAATGAAACCACAGCACAAAAGCTCAGCTAAACAGCTAAAGTGTATAATTTTCCCTGTTGACGGGATGAATTACGCCTAAAGTATGATGTTGGCATGTCTGCATGTAGCACCAAGCCATATCAATAACACAGAAGTTACTCGGTCCTTTACACAGAATGTTCAATAAACGTTATGGACCGCAATTTGGATACTTGAGCTATATTGATAATAATTTTAAAATGTTCAATGTTATTTAAATAGGTATAGATTACATGCATGTTGGTTGACATTGGATGGGCCCATAGGATACAAGATATTTTTTTTCCTTTCCATCGCCCACCGGGATAACTGAACGGGATTTTAGCAGGGCTGCCCGGAAAACGGAATTTATAGGCCTCCACCGGAATTTTTCCCGGCGAAAATGGAAAGTTGGCAGGTCTGCTAATGGGTTTTAAGAGACTGAACTTTCTTCATGCCAATATTCATGAGGTCTATGATCTTTGCTGGTAATCAAGTTTATCATAAAATTGCAGGGTAAGATTTTTTTTATAATGCACACAAATCAATACTCCATAGTTTTAATGATCAATAAAAGCAATTTTAGTCAACTGTAAGCAACTTTAACTGTACCAAAAAAACGCAAATTCTAGAAAAGAAAGAATGTCTAATAGTTTTGGGGAATAAAATTAATCCATCAGTTTTGCATTCAATTTATGGCTGCTTAGTTTTAGTTGATCAGCTCAAGTTCAGCAATGAATTTTGAAATGCAAGACAAGTGATGCCAAAATAAAATATGTAACAAGGTTTAATAGTTACATTGCAACAAGTTGGTGAGTAATTTAGGATTCATGGATTTTCTATTCTTGTGTGCATATTCAAAACTCTTGCCAGTCTCTAATCTTAACATTACATGCAATTGTTTGCAGCATCAACTAACAAAGCCTCTAAGGTTGACTAACTTTAAGGTCAAATTTAGTTTTTCGAACATATTTTTTTTTAATCATTCATCTTTAAGTCTGGCAATGTATAATGATCAATCTAGTGTGAAAAAAAAATTTCCAAAAGATTTTTTTTCAAAAACAATGGCCTAATTCTTTAAGTTATACTTATAGATTAGTCTCTGCCCATGATGCTCCATTCACCAGTAAACTAGCACAAGCTACCAAATCTTGGCAAGTACCTCGACCTCCGACACATGCATCTGCTCCATGTCTGCTATATCTTGCATCAGCACATGATGCCGTATCTTGAGATGTCGCTTTAGGTCAGACAGGTTTCCAAACAGGTAGCCACAGCTGAGACACTTGTACACGCGTTTGTCTGTCATGGAGGACTCTGGATCCACGATCTCCTCATGAGAGAATGCCTGGCCCTGGGCAAGGTTACATCAGTAATGTTTGGTATCAGAAGCAAAGGATTAGAGTTTAACAACAGGCATGAATGATCTTATAATAGAAAATCTGAGTTTTAAAACATTAGCAAGTGGTTTAATTTATTGTTTTACAAAACCTAGACACTGCAATATAAAATCTTCAAACACCTATCACTCATTTCAACAGCTTGTATTGTAAAACTTGTTATCTCAAGGCTATGACTAGTTTAGCTTACAGTGACAAAAGAAACAGCCGATGAAAAGATGGCTCACTTTGTGGTGCTTGGCATAATGAATTTTCATATAGCCAAGAGTATTTGCGGAATAGTCGCAATGCTTGCAGATAAATCGCTTCAGGACCTCGTGTGTCTCCATGTGCCTCTTCAGATGGCTGGCCTGTGTTGCTTCATAGGAACATCTGTCAAGTTATAGGTTGGATCGATCAAAGAACAGGATAACTTCTTGCAACAGCACAAGTAAAAAGTAAAACAACAAAGTTTCAATATCAACTTGATGACTCTAAACAAGCTCTTAAATAGCATGGAACACTGTTATTAATATTAATCTCTCTTTTAATTGTAGACTAAGAACAGTAGGCCTATTCCATATCATTAGCGACTGTCATAGTTTTCATATAAGATATAGGATTTTAAAATTTGTTTTAAAAAAAAAGAGCATTTAAAAAGAGGTTATGAGAAAAACAATTTTAAAATTCTTTTTTCTCCGAAAATTTGATTTTTGACATCTGCCTCATCTTGACTGGTCTCAAGACTGAATCTTGTCCCAGAATTGAATCAACGGTCTTTCATTAGGAATATGACCTTTGGACCTCGCATCCAAAGAGTTATAAACTGAGCGAACTACTATGATTGCAATTATAAACACAGCTTTTACTTTTAAAGATAAATTTTGCTGTCTGAAATTGTACAAAGCTTTTGTTAGGCCCCATTAGTAATATGGCAATGTTGCATGCTCTCCTACATGGAAGTATCGATCAGTAGCAATAGAAAATGTTCAAAGGCGAGCACTAATATACCAAAGGAGTGCCAAGATATGAAATATGATGAAAGGCTAAAATATCTAAATCTGTATTCTCTGAAGGGAAAGAGAATTAGAGATCTGATTAAAACCTATGAAATGTCAATAACATTGAGAACAATTTTAACAAAATTTTTGCATTTTGTAAAGCAAACTTAACAAGAAATTTAGGAGCAAAATTATTTGTTCAGTAATTCTCGATTGACATGAGGCGATAAAATTTTTCAATTTGTGTTATTAATCCACCTGATGCAAAATTTGCTAAAGCTACTAAAAACTTAAAGAACTTTCTGGACCGTGAGCCAAAGCTCCTGCACATGTTTGATGAACATAATGAAGAGCTACCACGACACCATTCAGTGAGGCAACCAATGCAGATCGATGTGAACATGAAATGAATGATAAAAAGAGGATTCCATTGGCTGAGAGGCCTAAGGCAAAAATAGCCAGTCCCTATACTGGTGCTACTACTTCAACTACTACTACCACTATGACTACAACTACTAGTACTACCACTACTAATACTATTACAACTACTACTACTACTACTACTACTATTACTACTACTACTGCTATACTACTACTGTTACTTCTACTACTACTACTACGACTATTACTTCTATTAATGCCGCAGCTGCTACTGCTGCTGCTGCTGCTACTACTACTGCTACTACTGCTACAACTATTACTACTACTACTATTATCACTAATACTACCACATCTACTTACTACTATTACCACTACTATTACTACGAATACTACTACTATTGCTATTGCTACTACTACAAACTGAAAAAAACCTTTTATAGCTGAAAAGTTCCCTTCCCTTCATCACTTTTCTCAAAGAAGCCAAAGCAAACTCACTTATCACATTTGAACGGTTTTCCAGTCTTGTGTGACCTCACGTGCCATCGCAGGGCTGTTTTTGACTTGTACTCCTTGCCGCACTCTGAGCACGAGAAAGGTTTCTCCGCAGAATGTCTCAGCATGTGAGCCTGTAGATGTCCAGCCAATGAAAGATGAAATTATGTAGTTGAGTTTGTTTAACTCAAAGTGGAAGGGGAAAGAATATAACCTCCATTTATGTGAAACTGCATTTATCAGGGCTCAAAGTCAACTTGAACAAATATCAGAGTGACATATTTTTTAATAGCTAATAATATTGTACCGCGCAGTATTTATGGCTGCATATATAGATCCAAATTTTACATCTAATACAGTGATTAAAACAAAGCCTCATGAGTTTTGGTTATGTGTTATAAAAAATCTGTCAAAAATCTTGAAACTGCGACCCATCTTTCTTACCCCGGCACCCTGCCTGTGCCCCCATTGTCACACTGCATATGTCTGTCATCACTCCACTAAATGTTGCCATATGGAAAGTGAGACAGTTGATTCTACACCAACCACGTCCTTCCCAGCCCCATTCCAATTGCACAAAATTTGGCCTAAGCTTGTTAATTTTTGCCCCTGCTTCATTCTTTTGCAGTTGCTTTTTGCCTCCACCTTGTGTCCCTCCCCTACGCTAAATGAATATTTTTTAACTGTCAAAAAAAAAAAAAAAAGGGAGCAACACACATTCATATCCCTTGGTAATTAAAAATCTGGCACTGTATTGTACTCGGCCAAAACAGTAGAAACTGATAAGTGATTTGCCAGTAAGCATCGACAAAGAGGGGGAAAAATTCATTATTGGAATGTTACTCGATTTATCAGAAAATTGAATCATGCCGACTGGACTGTATTGTTTTACGCTTCAGCCCACTGTCCCAAAAAAATGCAGTGGGTAAAGTATAGTCTGTAGCTTGTTGATAATCTTAATCTTCCCAGTGGAGATTCTCTAATCATACAAAAGCCTGTATTGTACAAAATGAAAGCAAGGTTTTTTAAGCAAACCAACTGAATTTACCGACTAAACCCAGTCAGGAAAACAGTGGGAAAAGTCTGACAGGATGTAAACAAAAAAATATATCATCAGTTGTGATATCATCTCCAAAGAAAAAAGTTTGGAAACATGGAGTCTATTATTTGTATCGGTGACAAATTTGGTTCAGTTATTCGTGTGTTGAGATTTAGATCACAACCTATATCTAGCTTTATCTAAATGAATGCAATAATATGCATACCTTAGCTGAGTTAGTGCACTGGCATTCCCGATTTTTTAAAAGCTTATTTTACACAGAAATATAGTAAAGCACCTCATTGCAAACCAAAAGATAATACATGCCATTGTTCCTATTAAATCTCTGAAGGGATTTGTCACAGTAAATCCATTTGTTACCTGAAGGTTATTCTTGGATCGGCAGGCATAGGGGCAGATAGGGCATGTATATGGTTTGATGCCCTCATGAATCCAAATGTGTTTCTGCAATTCTGAATTGGCTCTAATAAATACTCTAGGGCAGTGCGGGCACTTAAAAGATCGTCGGCCTGAAATTTATGAAGCATCTAGTCAATATTCCACAAAAGTTTTTTCCCTACTAAAGATTTTGTTTCTTTCAAAGAGAACACAAATGTATGTGAAAAATACAAAGGCTTCGGGATCAGACAAAATGTTACTAATGTCAAGGAAACCAGTAAATTTACAACTCAAGACTCACTAACTTTTCACAAATCTTTTAGAAGAAAAGGAAAAAAAAATAATCAACAATAAGCCGAATTAGAATTCAAGATTTTACCCATCTTTCCCAAAGTTTTATGCCTATATCCTGTCAACTTCTCCAAAGCATCTTTGTCCATATCTTTATGTGAGTTGAGAATGTGGGCACGTAGCTGTTTCATTCTGTACAAGGTAAAAGAAAATACAAAAGATAAAGAAAACAAAAAAACTTTAAAAACCTTCAGAAAATTAGGATTGTATATATCATGAAAAAACTATAATCCAATTGCAATTGAAAATAAAATTTTTCAAAAAGAAAGACAAAAAAAAAAAGCAGACATTTGTTTATTGCAGAATTCTTTTCACAGGTATTTTTCCCCTGCTTTGCCTTCATAGTGAAAAAAAAAAGACCACATTTTATCAACTTCAACACTAAATACAGAACAAAAAACTATCCACTATCTAGCGACAAAATATTCTTTCCTCTCCGTGATAGATCAGAAAAATCTATCACAACAGAAAATGTGTAGGGTTCTCTAAATTGGAATCTTAATAGATCATAAGGATCCTTTTTTTTTTCCTGAAAAACTGAAACACCACTTTATTGCCTGAATATAATCTGTGATAGTTAACAATTAACACTATTGGACTCAATTACACATGAGGTTTTTTTTTTCCTGAAAAACTGAAGCACCATTTTATTGCCTGAATATAATCTGTGATAGTTAACAATTAACACTATTAGACTCAATCACACATAAGGTAAAGGAGTCATTTGTAGGCCTACCCATCAAATTTGCTGGGGCATTCAGGACAGGAGAGACCATTGATGCCGAGATGTTTAAGTTGGTGATTCCATAAGCGAGTGCGGGTCGGTGCCAGGAAGTCGCATTCTTTACACTGGAAGGCGACCTTTTCGTGCTCCCTCTCGGAGTGCTTCCTCAGCTGCTCCTTGGTGTTGCCACGGAAACTGCAGTTGGAACATGCAAAAGGCTTGTCTCCTGTTGGTGCATGATGAGAGATAAATTTTTGGGTGAATAGAAAGATATTTCATTTGCAGCAAACTCAAAATTTTAAAAGTTTTGTTTTAATGAAGAAAGACTGTTGAGAAAAAGCACAAGGTTCGATTTCCAACTTACAATTAATTTGGAATATCTGAAAAATTGATGCAGAGGCCAAAAAAAAACTTTTCTGGGATTTTGCTTTCTTCAAAAATTCCTTTTTTTGTGTGTGCTGAAAAAAGGAATAATTAAATAACAAAAATTTCAAAAGTTTGCATTGTCCTCATACTGACAGTAAAATACCAAAAAAAAACCTGAAACAGAACACTTTTTTTATTAGTTTGATCTCTGGTGTAAAAAAGATTTCATGAGTAAAAAGTGAATATTTTGTTGCATGCCCTGTTCTCTGACATCTAAAGTTTGTGTTTCCACTCTTAAATTTCAGCCACAATGTGAGCAAAGTCGAATCATCTCCCACCTTTTTTTTTTTAGTTTTAACACTATCCATATTTATTCAAAATAGATATTGTGTGACGTGTGACGCATTTCAAAACATCTCATGATGCACATCGCTACAAACCACTCACCTGTGTGGGTCCGCAGGTGAGGTTCATACTCCATTTTGTTGTAGAAAAGGCGACCACAGTACTCGCACTCTTCATGGCCGAATGTCTCTCGCATTTTCTGGAAAATCTCTGTGGTCATTTTGCGATAGCCTAGTCGTTCGACCAGGGCTTGTATCTTCTTTTCCTTACTTTCCTCCACGACAACTGTCGTACCAGTCTCGTCAGGTGCATGAGGGACGGCTGCAGATTCTTTTTCTTTCCCTTCTTCAGATCCTGCAAAATGTTCCAAAAAGTTATAATTAACATGAATGTTTTGAGATAGAGGACAATAAAGACAAAACAAAATTGTAACACAAATAAAAACTAAACTTGCATGAAATTACAACCTTTGTTTAAAAAATACAGAGCAAGACGCATCAGATGAGAGAGATCAAAGTTTTCAAAACGCACCCATGTAAGATGAATAATTTGTCTCACCAGAAATAATTTATAGCATTTAGCACAAAATCTTTAATCCTTACTGAAATAAAAACCAGAGACCTGTACTACTGTAACCACATACTTGTCTCTTCTGCTTCCCCCTTGTCAGGTTCCTGGTGTATCTCTCCGCCTGGATCTCTTCCTTCCTTCGAATCTGCCTTTTCAATTCCTGCAGCCGTTGCTTCACTCTCTTCACCTTCTCCTAAGTCTGCTTTTCCCTCTTCTGTGTCGCTTATCTGACCATCCACCTCCTGGTCCGAGTCCGACCCGGGATTCTGCAGCATCATCATCAAGTCCATTTTCTCCACTGTTTTTTTTTAAATTCGATCAAGTGAGAAAAATAAAACCATAAAAAAAAGTAAACACCTGATAATGCTCCCTGCGAAAAGGCGTATTTGTAGAAGTAGTGAAAGGAGGTGATTGCTAGGATTTAAGATAGAGACAAAAACATTCTATTTTTTGTTTTGAAAGAAAAAAGTTGTGGCATGTTCTGAAACGTGTCAGTTTTACTTTTAGCCAAAGCTATCAAGATATATTTATCTTCTAGCTCATTCAGATGAGAATGTAAAGAAAACCTTCAAAGTTTTCTAAGAACCCTCCAGAACAGGTGTATTCTATCCTACAACTTTTTTATGCTGATTATCATTTGCATGCGTGTATCCAAACCAATCATAAAGCAGCTATAAGCTTTTGTAGTTTGATTACTTTCATTTTGTCAGTACGGCTCCCTGGTTTTCAAGAATATTTTCTCAGAAAACCTAAAAATTGGGTAGCATGTATTAAATGGAGCAAATCTTTAAAAAATCCAACAAAGAAAAACATTTTACATTGCCTGAAAACTTAAAGCCATTTATAAACCTGAACTGATTTAAATGTCTACCTTTTCCAGCCTCAAGGCCGAGACCACACTCTTCTCCCTGGGACGGTTCACCCAGTGCCTCCAAGCTCAGCTTCACAGAGGTCGAGAGGTCACATCCTGAAACCTCAATCCCCTCACTCGGCGTATTGGCACCCTGATTGTTCATGTCCCCAGAGTCTGAGGGGGGAACGGTCACGGCACATTCCTTTTCCTCCGACTCCCCAAAACTTGGCTGGTTGCCAACAGACTTGCAGTCTCCATCACTTTGCCCAGGGGGAGGGGACGAGGACACCAAGGCAGATGCCACATTCGGGTCTGAGTCTGAGGCTAGGCGTTGATCTTCCTGTGAGGCTGGGTCCTCACTAATCACTTCAGACGCTGCTGCTGCTGTTTCTGTTTCTGCTGTTGATGCGTCTGCTGATACTTCTGCTTTGTCAGACTTTTTAGGTTCCTCAGGAATGACTGCTTCTCTCAGTTCTGGTGGGAGATTGACATACTTGCTCCCCTCCTGGCTTGTGACGAGTGGTTCAGGGAGATACAAGGATCTGAAATATAGACAAACAGCAAAACGTTGACAGAATCACAAGGGAAATATAGACAAACAGCAAAATGTTGAAAGAATCACAAGGGAAATACAGTAAAGTGCCTCTTCATTTAAAGTCTTAATAAAGGTAATTTTCTCATCTAAATGGGTCATTTGGGTCAACAATAAAAGGCGCTTTGACCCACCTGTGAAATTATAACGAGCCACCCAGAATTTATGGGTTTTTTTTTTTTAGGCTCTGTTTCGATTTTTTGGTACTTCCTATCAATTGGCAAGCAACTGATCTTACACTCGGGTTCAATACATCAACAACACTGATGTAAAGTAAATGCCTGATAGTAGCCTTTATCTGCGAGATCTGCTCCCGCTACTTATACTTCATCATAGAGATTATGACTTGCAAGATAATGAAAGTTTTAGGTCTCAAATTAGTTACATAGCAAGGCCAAACATAAGAGGCTCCAATACCATTCAAGTCATCATGGGGAATATATGCTCAGCCTTTATCATTTGGGCCTGCAAAGCGAGTGAAACGGGCCTTTTATATAAACTTCTATGCTTCAAAGATTTGAACAGCTCTCTGGTGAAACGCTTAGGTAATGCACATACACACTATTCACTTGGCCGATTGATAATTTACCATTGGCTTCATATGCTCGCGTTAGTGGTAAGCACCTAGCCTAGAGCTAGAGTAGAAACGGAATTCGATATTGAACTGAAAGAGGTCCAATATTAGTCATGATAAAGATATAGATGTTGATAGCTTAATCTTTGTATGAAGACCTATTAAAGACATAAGTAGTACTAGAAACTGAAATCTAAGGCTCTACTTGGCAGAGGCAATGAACTGAAGTGTTGTTTAGTAATGGTAGTGATCTTGGCAGAAAAGAAGGGTGATGCAGATCAAGGCTTTTTTTTCTACCTTGGCGATCTCAAGATTGTATGCCCATTTACTGGTTTTGGTAATCTCAAAATCGTTTTTTGCACACATTAACTACTTTGGTAATCTTAAGATTGTTTGGACGTACATTTACTACATTCTAATCTAAAGATTACTCACAGACACATTTCTCAGTGCTACCAGTGAGAAATGAAGAAAACCACGGAATTTTTCCAGATGGCGGACAATGCAATTGCATTTTCATTACACTGTAAATCTCAAGATTATTCGTGGGCACTTTTACTTGTTTGATTATCTTAAGATAGTTTGCATATTTACTACATTGGTAATCTCAAGGTATTTGCATGCATTTTTACTACTTTGATTATCTTAAGATTGCTGTATGCATATTTACAACATAAGTAATCTCAAGGTTATTTGTATGCATTTTTACTACTTTCGTTATTTTATGATTGCTGTATGCATATTTACTACATTAGTAATCTCAAGGTTATTTGCATGCATTTTTACTACTTTGCTTTTCTTAAGATTGTTGTATGCATATTTACTACATTAGTAATCTCAAGGTTATTTGTATGCATTTTTACTACTTTCGTTATCTTATGATTGTTGCATGCATATTTACTACATAAGTAATCTCAAGGTTATTTGCATGCATTTTTACTACTTTGCTTATCTTAAGATTGTTGCATGCATATTTACTACATTAGTAATCTCAAGGTTATTTGTATGCATTTTTACTACTTTCGTTATTTTATGATTGTTGTATGCATATTTACTACATTAGTAATCTCAAGGTTATTTGCATGCATTTTTACTACTTTGCTTATCCTAAGATTGTTGTATGCATCTTTACTACATTAGTAATCTCAAGGTTATTTGCATGCATTTTTACTACTTTGGTTATCTTGAGAATATAAAGTTTGGACCAGGGAACTTTAGACTTTACTTTGCAGTCTCAATTAACCCTTTGTCAAACAACAATGAAAGTTATAGAACTGTGCTATAGTTGGAGTGAATTCAGTATTAAATTTACCATTTGAAATACCTAACTTCAGTCCATGAAAATTAAAAAGAAATACAAAATATAATGTTTTACGATGTATTTTTCTTTAACTCTTCTTACCACACTTACACGTTCTTTTTCTAGAGATTCTTGTTGGCAAAGAGTTCATGATTATAGAGGATTTTATGCAAAATAAAAAATAGAGTGTCTTTCACTGCAGCAGTATTCCATTAAAGGTTTTCACCGCAGCAGTATTCCATTAAAGGTTTTCACCGCAGCAGTATTCCATTAAAGGTTTTCATCGCAGCAGTATTCCATTAAAGGTTTTCACTGCAGCAGTATTCCATTAAAGGTTTTTCAATGAAAAGAATTTCCTATGTGTTTTGTTTTCATTTTTCTTTCATTTTTTTTATAGTATTTAAAACCTTAAAACAAACAAACAAGCAAATAAACAAACAAACAAACAGACAAATAAACAAACAAACAAACAGACAAAAAAAAGTATAAACTACTATAATCCACACACAATGAAAATAATGCCCATTTATATGAGCTAAATCATCAAAGATTTTTTCGTTCTTTTACTGTAATCAGGATACGTACCTGTTTATGCATTCCGACAAGAGCCTGTCCAGGCGACCAGGGTCACTCTGGTCAGCCTGATCACAGTGATCCTCCGTAAGATGTTTGGTCAGCTTTACTGTGCTTAAAAACTGAAACATCACGCCAGGATTCAAAACAATTACAATTTGTTTACACCGTTAAGCAAAAGTAAAAAAAAAAAAAAAAAAATAGATAACTTATATCAAGTATTTAATAAGGACAACATGGAAAGTCTACATGACAAAATATTGTAAAATTCAGAATAGCTGCAGCCCAGGATGGCACACGGTAAAGGCAAGGACACTATGTAGGCCTACACTATCATTCTCATTTCATCGGATTGTTTATCACATCTTATGCATGTGGATTTGTAAACAGCATGTGTGAATAAGAAAATGTCCTTCTAACTCTAGAAATAAGAAAAAAAAAAGGTATTACTCTAGAAATGAGAAAAAAAAGGTATTACTTTAAAAATGAGAAGAAAAAAAAGTGTATTGCTCTAGAATTGAGGAGAAAAAAAAGGGTATGGAGCTCTCAGGCCTCTTGGATTTAAAGCCACTGAACACTCGAATGCGCCATAAAATCTTATGAAACACCTTCACACCGCAGTGTCTGATAGCTTTTGGTTTTTCTCAAAGAAGTAACGTTTTTTCCTACACATGCTCAATAAATTTCATTCCTAATTTTTTTATTCCTACACATACTCAATAAATTTTGATACCCCCCATGTTTAAGTAGATTTATCCTGTAACAATCTTTATGTCACAAAAATATTTGAGAGACAGGTGCATGTAAGATATTTTAAATGAGCCAACTCTGTCTTAAAGACTAGCATATTGCAAAGAAGGATAAGAAACAATATGCAGATTTGTATTCCATTCTGAACAGATCCTACCCGGTGGTCATCCTAAACAGGTAACCAGTTGGTTTAATTTTTTCCTGGTGTGGAAAAGATTTTTTTTTTTGCAACTGCTGGAATGGATAGGGCCAAGGAATGGGCCCGATTTGAGAAATCTGTCATGGAATGACCTTATATCTGAGATTGTATTTTTGTGCATGCAAGCATCATAATGGCTACATGATGTCAATCACCTTTTTCTTTTTTTTTTATCTCTCCTCTTCCCCTTGTCAAAAGATTTCATCCCTTTCAATCTCCCTTCATACTATGGGGTAAGGCATTTTGATGAGACTCCAATTGTGTACCAAAGCCGCTTGGAACTAAAAGCACAAAATTTCCAGAAACAAAAAGCTACCAATCACAACTCCAAGCCTTGAAGAATTCTTTCAGATTCATTTTGTTCAAAAATCAAAGTTTGCCGAAACTAAGTCAGTCTAAACTATATTGAACTTTCAAAAATATTTCTATCTGAAACCTTGTATGAATAAAAAAAAGGAATAAAGAAATTGTCACATTAACTCAAGAAAATAGTGAAAAAAAAACCATCGTTCTCCCCTTCCCCTGACCCTCTTCACAAATTATTATAACCATAGATAATGGTTCAATTTCACAAATCCCTGGATTTGAGATGTGTGCACTGACAGTGTATTTTGGATTTACATGTTATTATTTGAGCAAAGGTTAGCTTTTGCACAGACTAAGCTATGGTTTGCCTAAAGTTTATTTTTCAACAATTCTCTTCTCTGATCGATATGCTTGCCATGATTACGTATTGAAACATATTGTACAGTTGCTAGACACAGCAGTGAGGTGATTACCTTATCATCACACAGACAGCAGCAGTAGATACATATTGTATAGTTGCTAGACACAGTAGTGAGGTGATTACCTTATCATCACACAGACAGCAGCAGTAGATACATATTGTATAGCTGGTAGACACAGACAGTAGTAAGGTGATTACCTTATCATCACACAGACAGCAGCAGTAGATACATATTGTATAGCTGGTAGACACAGCAGTGAGGTGATTACCTTATCATCACACAGACAGCAGCAGTAGATACATATTGTATAGCTGGTAGACACAGTAGTGAGGTGATTACCTTATCATCACACAGACAGCAGCAGTAGATAACCCTGTGCTTGAGGTAATGCTTATCCAGGTACACTCTTCTGCTGGCCCAGTAGTCACACAACTCACACTGGGGGGGGGGGAAGGAGAATAGAAAAGGATCTCTTTATGGATACCAATTTTTTTTTTTAAATTAATAAATAAAACATGCATTTGTGGTACTGTTTTTTTTTTTAAAGAAATTAATAAAAAGTCCAGCTGTTGCTTGGTTCATGTTACATTTTACTACATATAGGGACTATAACCGCAACCAATTTTTTTTATAATGTGTTGTCTTTCTCTCCATTGTGACCTCTGTCCTATCAGAGTAAGGCCTGGGATAAACGTGTTCACAGTTAACACTTAGAGGTCAATACCAAGGGTCGATTGGGTTCACTGAATAAACCATAGCCAGTTAAACATTGTGAGGAAAAGCCAAACAGCATCAAATTATGATACACTTCCATGTTTTTGCTTTTATTTTTGTCCCTCCCTCTTTCGTTTCAATTTTCTAGAAGTTACATAAATTATAAAATACACACACAACACAAACAAACACTGAGTCCCACACACATAAAGAGTATGATTTGTAATCCGTCAATCATTTTGCTCGAAGCCATTTTCTCATTTTACCAACAAAAAAAAAAAATTTCCATTCCAAGCAACAGCAGCAACAACAAAAAAGAGGATATGCCATCTCAAGCAATGGGAGATATGGAACTTCTCAACTCAAAGAATAACAATGCCACTGCCACAGATGTTGAGTTCAGTTTTGGTACCAAGAAAAAAGAAAAACCTAGGGAACTAGGGATTAAAACAAGAATGATGCCTAAAAGATGGGCAGGGAGTAACAAAATCACATCTTTAAGAAAAATCTAGGGGCTAAAACAAA
>BLXT01005191.1:525914-547927 GCA_019648995.1 Plakobranchus ocellatus
GATGAGAGCTTTGAAGCTGATCAATTCATAGAGTAGTGCAGAGTCCAGAGTTAAACACCAAGATTGATGAGAGCTTTGAAGCTGATCAATTCATNNTTTGAAGCTGATCAATTCATAGAGTAGTGCAGATTCCAGAGTTAAACACCAAGATTGATAAGAGCTTTGAAGCTGATCAATTCCTAGAGTAGTCCAGAGTTCAGAGTTAAACACCAAGATTGATGAGAGCTTTGAAGCTGATCAATTCAAAGAGTAGTTCAGAGTCCAGAGTTAAACACCAAGATTGATGAGAGCTTTGAAGCTGATCAATTCATAGAATAGTTCAGAGTCCAGAGTTAAACACCAAGATTGATGAGAGCTTTGAAGCTGATCAATTGAGGCTTAGCTGCCAAGTAAAATTATTGCTGCTTTCTCTCAGTATTACACAACTGAATCTAAAAACCACTAACAACAAATTTAGAATATTACCGGTCTCAGGAGCCGTGGGTCTTGGTGCGGAAGGAGGAACTGCCTCTAAAGGTTTGGGTCTATTTTCACCTGCCTTAGCTCGCCCACGGCGTTCTGTTGATGATTAAAAGCACACTAAGGGAACGATGAGGAAGTTCTATATATATATAAATAATTATTTGTGGACAAAAATGAGAGGATAAAGAAAGTAAGTACTATATGTACCTTTAAAAATAATGAGATTTATTTCTACCGCTACAGGCTTTCTTTCAGGGAAACTTAAAAAAACAAATACATGCATAAACAACATGTGTTTATCAATGTTTTCTGATTTGATCCAAAAATGCAATTGATCAGTTTATTTATATTGCCAAGTCTGCAATATCTAAACAAATTTCGAGGCAAAGCAAAGGTCATTAGGTGGCAAATTTTGTGACAGTTATTTATAAATTGAAAAGCAAGAAAACTTTAAAATAGCACAATAACCTTATAACTGCTCAAAAATTTGATCTCATATTTTTCTGACTAATCTGTATTTGAATTTTTATTTCTGCCCTCAACTATAGAAATACATTTTAAGTTCACAAAAAGAAAACAATGATAAACAAGTTATATATTATAATCTGAAATCTAAAATAAAACAACTCACAACTTCTATTTGCTTTTATACAATATTTTTTACTGAAGTAATTGAGATTTGATTTTAGAAGTTTTACTTTTGGGTTGCTGGTTCAAGTCCCCATGGTTCTCTCCTGCCTGATTCTGATCGCTCGCTGTGTCTGCGGATGTGACATTAGGAGCTCCTGGTAGTACCAACGGGCTGTCAGCCAGTCCCTCTAGATTGACATTATTCAGTAAGGTGATGCTGCCATCTCCGTTCTCTCCTTCACCACCCAGAGGGCTGGGGAGGGACATAATGCAGCATGAAGTGCAGCAGATCTTTTCCATGCTAATATATATATATATATATACACGCAGTAAAACAATCACATGTTCGTTTATGATTTTAATCTCATTGTAAAACTAAGCTATATTTTCAAAAAAAAGTTAATGTGTTGCAAGTGATATTGCTCATCTGCAAATTAAACTCACTGTATGGAGACAACTACATAAATAATCTAAAACGCAAAACAATTTTCTAACATTTGCAGAATTAGAAAAAAAACAACAACATTATTTTTCAGTCTGATACAAAGCAAAAAAACAAAACCTGACAAGCCACATAAATATATATATATATACATATATTTCATGTGATCATTAGCTACTATAAAACTTCATACATTAATATATTAAGTTTTAAAGTAGCTAATGATCACATGAAAAGGTATTTCCATAGCTTCAGACAATAACATATGAGCACCAAAGATACCAATTGACCCAGAAGTGAGAAATTGTGCTTAATTCTTATTCATTTTACTTTACTGCCATTGTCTTTCTCCTCCACATGTTCTTGTGTCTCTTAAAAAATCACTGTAAACTGTTATAAATAATAAAATAGGAACAATTTATTGTAAATTTAATTGACATAGCCTTTAACCATATATATATATTTGCTTTTCTGTTGAAGATTTGAAGACAAGGTATTTCATGTGACATATTTATAAAGCCTGGAAAAAAAGTCATATCTTCTATATTGTTTTTGTCTTTTTCATTTTTCACTCAAAACAAATTACATATTTTGACAAGCAAAATAATATGTTCAAGGATCGTATGTGACACAATGAGTCATTTGTCAGTGATTGCCCAACATAAAGCAAAATAGTCTGAAACAGCGGGAGCATTTAAAAAAAAAAAATTCTTCACATTTGCACATTATTTCTAAAGGATAATCATTTGTAATGTGCAGAAAAATCCCTTCTTTTCCGCATCTTTGAAAGTTTTCCAATAATTTTCTTTTAAGTTAATTCCAGACAAACAAATCATTTCACATGAATGATTCCTGTATTAAAATGTATATTCACATGATGGTGAATTTTCTCTCTACCTGTTGAGAATGATGAGATGTGTTGTCCCGCCATTAGAGCCATCCTTCCCAGGGATAGCAGCATTTGCCAACTCACCACTCACATCCAGGCTGTTGAGAAATGCCAAAGCTGAACCGTCTTGACCTTTGTTTTCTATCCAATGGATGATCAAAAAAGAGAAAAAAACAAATAGAATACTTCAAAATGAAATAAAAAGGTGCTTTTACTTGAAAGAAAATCAAAGAAAAAAAAATTAGGAATGGAGGAGGTAAACCAGGCAATCCACAGTTTCCTCTAAGTAAAGTTAAGCTGGGCTGCTTGCTAGGCAGACTTGAATATAAAAAACTAGAACGGGAATGTTTGTGGCTGAAATGTAAGCAAACTCCCCCTTAGATCTGCAGCAATGTTCATGTCTGAAATTCTAGTCTACCAACTGTGCCTAACTTGAGAAAGGCAAAAAAGACAAAGATTACCTGATACTGGACAGGAAATAATATTATAAAAATGAGTGTAAAGGTTAAAGTTTAAACAAGGTGCTGGTCAAACAGCAGGTATGCAAATAGGAACAAGGACCTTGAAGTTTGAGCATCAAAATCAATTTTAGTTTCATTTCCTGTAAAGTATGTCTTATTTTTTCTTATTTTTCAAACCATACACAACAGCTTTTGATATAACTTAAAGATGTTAAATTTTTCATACTGGGCAAGCACAGATAGATGTAACATTCTGTTTTAGAATTTGAAAGTTTGCGCTTTGTTGTGCTTGCAAACTTGATAACATTTGCCAAAGTACAATTTGATTGTATAATTACTTCCTGCGAAAACATTACCTAAGATAATAATTACAATTAGTAGGATTGAGAGAGATGTAACAAGTAAGTCAGCCAAAGCGTAATCAGTGCTAAAATTTGTTTACTTTTAAATCTCCAGTTTAGCTGACTATCTTTTGAAGACTTACGATTCATGATCAAGCTTATCATATGTACCACAAAGCTAAACAGAAAAGAAATCTTTGGTTTTAGTTTTATCTTTTTACCTTCTTCATCAAGCCCTTGTGCCGTCATTCCTGTTATCTCGCCAGATTCATTCACATGGAGCTGAATAAGCTCCGTCTCTTGAGAGCTTGAGCTAGATGTTGGTGCTGAAGCTGATGGCCCCTCAGTTGAGCACAATCGCTGTTTGTGGCTCACAAAGTCAGTAAGATCCGTAAAGGTCTCCTGGCAATTGCCACAAATGAAGGTGTCCAACGGCATTGTTTCGTATCTGACTTTTTTGACAGTCTTCTTTTTTTAATTCAATTGGTAAGTTATGGTGAAGCTGGAAAGGTAAGAGATTTTCAGTTTCATTATAAATATTTAATTAGCTAATCTTTTTACTTCAAAACATATATGCCTACCTACTTAGAATTTGGAAAAAAACAAAACATACCTTATATTCACTGTTAATTTTAAAATGCTGGTGTATGTATAATGTTCTTTTAGTAAAAATGTAATCTTGCCTGCAAGATTGAGCTTCAAATTAAACTGCTGCTCTTCTTTATAAGATATGAATATCCTTTTTATTGCTTTCTAAGTACACATCAACAAGATCTCTTGTTTCAAGTGGAAAAAGATCTGAATTCAGATTTTTAAAAAAAATCTAAAGAAAGGTTATTTAGTTTGTTGCACCTAAAATCCAGAACAAATTCAAAACATCTAAAACTTGCTTACCTAATTAGACTTGGAGTTGCTTAGTAAACTAAATGTTCCTCCTGGTTTGAGAATAATTTATCATTCTTGAACCAGTGACTGTTGTGACAATACACACATCAAATGGTTATCTGCTCAATTATACAAATAATTCACAATAAATATTCAAGCAATATTGTATGCATAAATTCCGGTTGTGCCAATAACAATTGATATTCATTTGCACAGCTATTTTCTATCAGAACAAAACTAAACTAATGTACTCCCAAACTACAACTACGTATAGAATCAATACAAGCGAGTGTGTGAGAGAGTGATGAAGAAACAAAATTATTAAAAGAGAGACAGACAGACAGATGGAAAGAGAGAGAGACAGAGAGACTGAGAGAGAGCGAGAGAGACAGAGAGAGAGATGTGTGTGTTAAAATTAATAAATCAAGTATAATAGTATATATGAAAAATAAAATAAACCGAGCCCCAGGATTCAGGGAAATGTGAAAATAGCATAGAAAGCGGTCAAAAAGTTAGGACCAAAAGTATATATATATTTTATATATTTTTTTTTAAAAAGAACAAGGAACAATAAAAATGAAATAAAGTTCCATGCTATAAACCAAAAAAAAGAAAGAGAATGTTTGTCCATCTATGTGTATGCGAGGGAGAGAGAGAGGAAGGAAGGGAGGGAGGGAGGGAGGTGAAGAGGTGTGGTTTGGACATTCTGTTCATACAGAAGTAACTTGTAGATCGATTGTTGAAATAACATGCAGAACAAACAAAAACGGTCAATTTAAAACAAGTTGAAAAAAGCCCTATGCTATAGAATAACATCAACGTTACATAGAGATAGATAAAGAAGAGAGAGAAAGAGAGAGAGAGAGAGAGAATTATGAGGGATTACGAAAGATACTGATGATATAGAGAAGATAGAGAGAAAAAAAGAGACATAAATTGAGAGACAGAGAAAAAAGGGAAATATTTTGTAGAGATGTCTACATCTAGATCTAGATGTATCGCTATCAACTTTTATAACACTCTACTGTTAAGAATCTATGTCTAACATTGTTTTGAAAACTTTGAAGTGTTGATCAGTCACCCAGGTAGGGGCATTTACTCCAAAATAAGGTGTCGTTACAGACCCTCATAGTCATCGCATGAATAACCCAATTAAAGTTATTCATACCACTGAAGCCATCAGCAAATTGGGATAGGAAAGACTGCCCTTAGTAACTTATAAAGAAACTTCAACACAAAGTTACAATAAAAGAGGGCCCCAGAATTTTGTTTCCAACCGATTTAATCTTTTGCTTCATGCAATCATTGTAAGTGAAGACTGGCCAGAATTTCTTTCAAAGAAATCATGGGACTTGATATGTTTTTGAATAAGAGGAAGGGCCTACATTTTTGTTAATAGGTCAAGCCATTTTTTTTCTTTTTGGAGTACAAGATCCTAGACCTTCATCAGAAGTACCCATGCATTATACAAATGACGAACAAAAATGGAAAAGAGAGACATGCACACATTGGGAGTTCGGAGGAGTGGTTTGGGGAGAATTGGTGTGCTGAGTGGTGCTGACCCAAGACCTAATAAATGATTGGCGTGTCGCAGTTAAACAAGGATTAACTGACGAAAAATGCATCTAAATTAATGGGGTGTTCTGCCTTTTCTTCCTTTTTGTTTGATTACTGAGATGACAGATTCAAAAGAGCTAAGAGTTATTACAGTAACTCTTTGAAATTCAGTGTCATGCTTTTGCCAAACTGTTTGTTTTTGTTTTGAGCAACCAGCACCGGTAGCCAAAGTTTCGAAACCGTAAGCCCTAAATACGAAAATATGCTCATGCGGCTTTCACCTACAAACCTACATAAAGCTGTCCGCTTTCACTGCGAATTTCAATGTTAAAAGTAACAAACTAGGTTACAAGAACTTTCAACACCTTGAGCAGCCAGCATAATTATTGACTTACCACTAAAATGACATAATATCATTACATTGATGATCATTCGACAATGCAGTATCATTTTACAAGTGTACCTAAGTCAAGTTGATAACTTTAAAAAATACAATATGGCGGACATAACTAGCTTTATTCGGCTCTAAAGCTATTTTTAAGTTCGGGTTTTTCTCAGCGGTAGTGTCTACCACAAGTTATTTTCAGGGCTGGTCGCATAGCTTTATTTCACGTCTTATTTATAGGACTTTTGAGGCTATTTTTCAATCTTTGGCCTTTAAAAAAATTGCAAAGCTAAGATGAACATTTTAAAGGAAGAAAATTAATGAAGAACACGTAAGCCATTTCTCAAGAATGAAAAAAAATGGGAATACAGGAAAGAACAGATACTCTTTGAAATCTCTCTCCTTAGAACATTTGAAAGAAAGAAAATTAATGAAGACCACGTAAGCCATTTCTCAAGAATTAAAAAAAAGGGGGATGTAGGAAAAACAGATACTCTTTGAAATCTCTCTCCAAGAAAAATTGTTGAATTCTTTTTTTTTTTTTGTTTTTTTTTACCGTAAACTTTAATAATTTAGATGAAGATTGCAATCTGCACGTTGTTTTTAATTATATTTAAAATTCTAATAATGTTTTGGACGTGATTCCTAGAGCGTACGGAACGAATCTCCACCAACCCCCACCCCAACCTTCCCGCCTTCCAGACCCTGACGCCTTTTCGAACAAGATTCTTAGCTGACTTGTAAACACCACTGTATTTCAGTGATGCCTGAATGTCTCATAAAAGTGAGAGCATACATGAAATGAATAGCACAAAAAAAAAACAAAAAAAACCCAGAGATTGTCGCTACCACCACCACATTACTGCTACCGCTGCCATTACTACTACTACTACTACTACTACTACTACTACTACTACTACTACTACTACTACTACTACTACTACTACTACTGCTGCTGCTGCTGCTGCTGCTGCTGCTGCTACTACTACTACTACTATTTTGTGAGAATAGAAATGTTATGTAAAATAAACTGTATACGACTAACTGATATCAAGCTTTTTTCATCCACTTCAAACCATGCAGTAAGGCTTCTGGTGAGACCACATCCATATCAATGGGTGTCACAAGCGGAGAATTGATTAACGACAAAAATTCCCTTACATGTAGGGTGTAAGTGATATCACTTGCGCCACCAAGCTCCCCATATAAAATAGGAGAGAGGAAAAAGAAAATGTTAAATGAAGAAAAAAGGAACACAAAGACATGAAAAAAAAATTTACAAATAAAACATATGTACAAGTGTTTAGTTTATTTTCTAACTAAATCGAGGCCGCTAATTACGAATCTGGAATCAGGATTTGCAACTTTTGACTTTGACATACCCCCAAAAACTGGACACGGCAAAAATACGTGCGTACATGCAGTATGAATTCGCATGGCGAGGGAATTCCTCTGCACGGCGTTTTACTGATTTAATGGAAATGGATGAAGGTAAAAAATATGGTGCGATTGTTGTCAAAACACGTACATAAAAAAGTCGGAGCGTATATGGTACGTAAATACGTACCTAGGGAACTACTTGTAAGGCATTGTCGATTTTACCGTTACAAATGCAGGTTAATCAACCATAATATTTCAAGTATTATAACACACGATACGTCCACACCTAATACAAACAAAGGCTTCAATGAGTCAAAAGTAAACTAAAGTACGGCTAACTATTTATGTATCGCTCTTTTAGAGGAGGATAATTAAATAAAGCTAGATAAGGCTTATTAACGGGTAAGGTTGAGATTGGTAAAGAAAGAAAAAAAAAGTAAAGTTTTTTTTTTTAATTTTGATTAACCATGAAAGGTTTTTTGCAGAAATGACGAAGGGCACACTTTGTGTTACATTTGCAGAAGATCGAAAAGCGATGTAATGAGAATCAATAATCATTACGCTGGCACTTTTTATTGATTGGTTGCTGGAATAACAGAACGCTAAAAAGATGAACAGATTTCTTTAGTGCATATAGCCTATTCACAACAAGGTGATTTCAGGTTCTATGGCCTCCGTCAGGCTAGGACGTCGGTGGCAGGGCTTGAACTTCCGACACAATTTAATGTCTTTGCCAATCCCAGGGCGGTTTCGCTAGCCACTGTGAATGACACTCCCTAAGACAAAAAGAGAGAGAGAGACTCAGTGTAGGAGTGTTTCTCTCTCTCTCTCTCTCTCTCTCTCTCTCTCTCCCTTCTCTGTTCCATCTCTCTCCTTCATTTTATCTCTCCACCCTCCTTACCCCCTGTCAGGAGATGCCCGATAACAATATTATTTTGCAGGTATGCGCCTCATTCTTTATCTTGACTGGCTCATGTTGCTTTTGCCTTTTGCGAATTTTTGTTTATTACAAAAGAGCCATATTACAACATGGACTGCTTACAACATAACAATGCATGTAACGCATGCACGTATCCGTGGGTCAATGCTAACGCACATCGTATCAGTCTCCTAGGCCACTGAGTTATTCCCGCAGAGTTAATAACAAAAACTTCAAAGATAATCGTTTTGGCAATCCCATAATGCTGTTGGTCACACTATTTCTGAGTGATTCCAAGCACAGGTTACCTCTAAAAAAGGTGACAGATTGTTCTGATGTCGCAATAATGCAGATATTATTGCACATCATGAGCCCTTTAAAAATAAAAAAAAAATGATTGGACCTTGATCCAAGCTTGTATAATAGCTCTCCTCGCGCAACTTTTCCTCGCCAAAAGGTCATTTACTAGTCTGTCAACACAACTTTAATAGAAAATAGGCCATGGTCAAAAACATTGCATAAATAATGTACCGTTATACCAAACACACTTCTTCGTCGGTCACCAAACTGTCCAACAAGAAAGAGGATGAAGAGGGAGAAGAGGTAAAGGTGGGATCGTCCAGTGACCTTGAACCAATTTTTCTCGTCAAACTATCCAACAAGAAAGACGATGAAAAGGGAAAGCAGGAAAATGTGGAATCGTCCAATGACCTTGAAGCAATTTTTCTTTTGAGAGGTTCACCCCCTCCCCCCTCTCAAATTATCGTCTGCACTTGCTGGGGTGGGAGAAGTGAGCTATACTGAAAATTTTAAAACATTGGAACTGACTCGTAGATTCCTCCCCTCTTTCTCATCATGACGTTTTTTTGTTTGTTTGCTTTTGTTTTTTTTTTTCTTTTCTTTGTTGTTGTTGTTTTTTTCTTTCCATATGAATTCCGTATCAATAGAAAGGTCTCCCACCCCTGCACTTATATAACCTTTCCCCTCTCTTGACAAAACATCCAAACAATTGTTTGAACTTTTGCTCAGATCTAGGTGCAACGTCATGTATCATCAAAGTTAGCTTGCCACAACCATGCACTATGACTTGTAACGAATAACGGCCATCCTCCAATTTCGCAATATGGATCCTATGACTAAATTATTGCGCTCGTTCTGTGAACAGAGATCAAAACTTTTATTTTAAAAATTTGACCTGCAGGTGTTAAGGGCGTTACTGCTTGTATTTCAATCTTGTGAGTGGTTTTTTTTTTTTTTTTTGTTTGGTTTGGTTTTTTTTTTTTTCGCCGGGGGGCGAGAGAGAATAACATCACAGAACAAAATTTTAAATGATCACTCAATAAATGAATATAAACTTTCCGCACACGTGCCCGCATAATCAATTTTGTTTATTCGGACACAAACATTTCTGTGACATTATGAATTAGTCTAATTTAGATTTCATGTCTCTTTTGCTACTGAGGGATGTTTATTAGTGAGTTTTGTCCCCTCTCATTTTGGGCACCTTCAGCGTGGAGAGGGGTCATACTTTTTTCGAGCTTTGTAGAATTTGAGATAGCATCGAAAAATTTGTTTCAATATTTTCAAACTTTCTTCGTCAAAAGTTCAAGCGAATTTCTCTCTTTTGCATCTTCACTTTCGTCTATCTTTATTTTACTCATTCTCTCTTTATCTTCAAGCGCCTCCACGGATCCTCTGGTCTGACGGAGGGCCTGAAAGCCTGTTATTGTTATGGATTGACTATACACAGATACCAAACCATCTTTCTCTTTATCACTACCCAACCTCTCCCCTCTCTTCCTATTCTCTCTTCCACCGATTCTCCCACTCTCTACCTCTTTGTCTCTAAATGGTTTCAAAGCACAGATCAATAAAAATACGCCATAACTTTGTTTTAAAAAGAAAAAAAATGTGGAAAACATAAAGTATCTAAACAATTTTTCAACAACTGCTCCTCTGTCACCTCCTCCAGATCCAGTGGCTGCTTTAATTTGCATAGAGTGCATTGTAAAGGGCATAGATTAGTAAAAGATTCTAGATCTGGCCATCGAGTAGGCAGGAACGGCCTAGATTAGAAGAAAGTCGCAGCCGAGTTGGGAAAATCATAATAAGGGAAAGCTCACATTGGAGACGATGCGACTTATAATTGCCGACGAGACGGACTGTGTGTCGCATTAAGGCCTAACCCACACTGGAGGCAGCATTTCAGTGTCCAACAATACATGTTTTGAAATACTCTAGTTTCTTTGGGCTAGAGCACGCCACGTCGGCTGAGACTTTCACCTTGTCGAAGTATTGGCAACATCCCCATCCCTCCCCCACCCCACTTTTCTTCCCTTATCCAACAGAGCGACTGACATAAGACCAGGCTGTAACACACAAAGGATAGCTCCGACGTCCTGGCCTAGATGTAAGTCGCAGTCGATTTTGTGTGTTTTCGCATAAAAGAAACTTTAGTGATTTCAAACATGTGTAGTTGGATTCATGGACTGCCGCCTCCACTGTGGGCTCGGCCAAACTGCGACACACACACTCCTCCAAGTCAGCTATTTACAAATCGCGTTGCCTCTAGTGTGGGTAAACCCTAAATATAACTTGCACGCAACACATGCAAAAACATACGATATTGAAGTGCGGGCACAACCTAGGAAAACGCGTAGTTGGGCGTGAGAAGAGGGGGGTTAGGGACAAGAGAGAATGGGTGATATTGAGCAAAAACTATTTGACCTGCACGAATGCGCCACCGTGTGAGATAAGATAACTTATGAGTATATAATTTGCCGTACGCCCCTCAGATTAAGAGACACAACCTCCTAACGCCAGGTTCGAGGCTACGGTTTTCTAAAAGGATACAACGTGTGTGCTAAAAACTATCCGTATATATTGTTAATCATGTACAATTTAAATTATGGAGACCCGTGTTCGAATGATTATTTTTTTTTTTTTATATTTTGCGGATCTGTGTCTGAATAACGATTTTTGATTATGCAGAAACATGCCCGAATAATCATTTTTATGCGACCCATGTCCGAATAAAGACAGATTGCACAAACTAACGATATATAAATGCATTGGATACAAGTTGGTGAAACTCTTTTGAAAATGTCAAATCCAGCATAAAGACATTTTTTTCCTTTTTCATAATGGTATAAGAATGTGTTGGAGGTTAAACATGAAGTTGACAGAATAAGAATTGTGGGGAGAAAACACACACGCACACACACAGACAAAATTAAAAAAAAAACAAAAACAAAAAAAAAAACGAAGCAGCCTCGGTATCATTTCGTGGTATTAATTTATCGCATTATATAAAAAGCTCGATTATCTCATAGGCTTCAGTATGTTTACATTTTCTGTCTGACAACACTGGTATCTCTTGAGACCTTGATCTAGATCTAGCTAGCACTAGCTCTAGACCTTGCAATGTAGTTTTGGTAGCTAATTGATGTTTACCCCCATGTAATTCCATATAACTTTGCTGAAAGAAGGGTTTGTTTGAGATGATCATGAGGTCTCGCTCGGTCAAGCTTTTCCCCTGCACAATAATGCGTCCCCGTGTTTTTCAGATTGGCATTCAGATTTTGCTGCCCTTCATTCAGATTTTGCTGCCCTTCAGTTCCAAGAGCTTCTGACTTTTCACCACCATTAATGACCTGTAGATATACTCGAACTAGATTCTAGACCCCTATGGTAGGCCTATACCGATCACTAGTAGAATTCTCTAGATTTTGATTCTGCATATAGATCTAATATCTAGATAATCAAGATAGAAAAAATTTTTAGAGACCTTGACTTATATCTAGATTCAGAATCGGAGACTACATTGACCCATAACACAGGCTTATTTTTAGCTTCCAATGAATTTTCCTGGACCAATTTAGTAGGAGTATTTTTTTAAATGTCAGAAATAAAAAGTTCATGCAGGTATAACCTTGAAACATGCTTCAACTTCTAGGAATCTAGAACTAAAATTCTAGCAAAAATGGCATGACAGAGGCTGCTTGATTTGTATTGAAATTATTTCATATATTAAATTTATAATCAAGTTTAAATCTTTTTTAAATAGACATATGTGTAGGCAATTAGGTGCAAAAAAATCCTGACACTTTAAAACATAATTCTGATTCAAGCAATTTAAAAAGAGTTCATTAAGGAGAACTTAAGTTTGACCTATAGTCCAATTTATCTTTGTATTAATGCTGTTACTTTTAGAGCTTCATTTAATTGTCTCTAATTTAATTTTATTTTTCAGTCATATATCGCAGAGGGACTGAGCATACACGATGTAACTGTAAGATTCTGTCAAATTGTGGAAAGATTGCATTTGGTGTGTAGAGGTAATATACAGCATTTTTTTGTGCATCTTGCTCTTTTAAAATGAAGCATCAAGCCATGAATTGGCTTAAGTCCCAATTCCTTAGAGCTTCAAGAAGATCCAGAACGGCAGGAAATATTTTTAAAACTGTACAAGAACAACGCCAGTTTAAGCATTTGCCCCTTTCAAGCAGTCGTTTAGCAAGCACATCATCAGATTCGGAATATGTACAGTCTGCCTCTACGCCAGGGCCAGAAGTGTCAGTTCCGTCACACTCTCAGGTCGTTATATGTGGTGGTGGTGTTGTTGGCTCCTCTGTAGCCTTTCACCTGGCAGAGCGTGGATGGACTGATGTGACAGTTTTAGAACAAGGAAGGTGAGCACAAAAGTGTCAGCAACATTTAGTTTGGTTAATATGATCTAGTATTTTAGACTGCAAGTGAAGAGATTAAGAAATGTTAAGACTCTAAGTACGAATTTTGTTGCATCGTGGGTGTTCACTGAAATTGATTTGCTGGGAGTTAATTTTTTTTTTTTTTAAGACAATGTTTAAAGCAATTTCCTGGCAGTTTTGGCAGTTGCTCATACGTTTTGCATTGATAAAAGTTTATTTTTATCTTTTCTTTTCCTTTTCTTGTTTTTCAATGGTATGCCTTAAAATTTGTGTTTTGTCAAAGAGCCAGAAAGTACCCGTATTTTTCCTCCAGCTACTTGTAATGTTTTTATAAGATCTACAGGTCTTATTTTTTTTTTTTTTTGTTTGACCATTATTCTTTCTTGGTGAAGAGAAAAGATCTCCTTCTTGCAAATCCTATAGTCTCAATAAATCATTATAAAATTGTTTTGTATCCTTCTGTTTTTAAATGATAAGGCCTCTGTAATATGAACATCATTGTGGACAAAATTCATTAAGTTTAATAGTTTTATACATTTCGCTGTATTTTTTTTTTTTTTTTAAGCCCAAATCTTCAATGATTGTGTTGATGAATATTAGCAATTAATGTCATATGCTATGCCAATGAATTTTCCTATTTGGCTCTTGAAGGTGAAAATTTCTAGTGTAGAATTGGAGAAAAAACATTCACATTCAGATAGTGTAACCCAAGGAATGATTACAATGTTTTCTGGTTTTTAAAAATTTTTTTTATAACAAATAGAAGTTCTTGTGAAAGAACATTACATTTTCTTTTTTGGGAAAGTTCAAAAATAGATTTAAGGTTATGGGTAGAGGGAGGAGGACCTGAAAATGATTTTTTCAAATTGTCTGAGACAGGCTTTCAGAATATATGTATACCAAATGATTTCATAAAAGGTAAAGTAAAGGAAAAGTATTTTTTAAAAACCCTTGCCCAATAGTTATTGTATCACTGCCCCCATCTTGAATTTCAATGAGCTAAATTTTCAAACTCTATCTGCTCCAATAGTTGAAGTTCATACTATTCAAGAATGTACAATGTATATTATACTATGACATCTATTGTATGAAAAGGATCAGTTTTTGATATTTTTTGTATTTTTTGTAAAATAAATTTTATAATTCTTCCTATTAAATATATAGCTAAAAGTAGCTTTTAATCATGTATACTCATTTTCTTTATAACTTCAAATGAAAAAAAAAAAATTAATGATGTCGACAAAAACCTCTGTCTGTTCCATCATTTAGAAAACTAATGGCAACTGCATTGCCAGATTTAAAGATAATCAGTGAAGAGATCTTGGAGGAGTTAGGTTTTTTTTTTTTTTTTAAACTTGTTTTGAGAAAAACGCAATTTTTAGCAAAACCTTTTTTTGCTGTCCCCTTTCATTTTTAGTTTGGCATGTGGAACAACCTGGCATGCTGCTGGTCTAATTGGCAGACTTCGAGCTTCTGTAACTGACATGCAGATTCATGACTACAGCAAGTGCCTGTATGAACGGCTTACAAATGAGGGACACAGTACAGGTAGGCTGACAGTTAAACAGTTATAATATTCTTAATAAATCTGCACTTTACATTTTTCTTACTACTTGACAATTGTCTGTGGTAGATAATGAAAAAACATTGCTTATACTGCAATTTATGTTTTCATTGATTTATTCATGAGTAATGAATGGATTTAATATTTGGTAAGTTTTTTTTTTTTTATCACATGCTTCTGTTGGACTCTTTGTTTCAAAATTCATAATTGTGTGAATAGATCTGCTAAAAAGTATTTTGTAATTTGGTGTTGCTTTTTTACTTAAATATTGTTGGAAATTTTATTTCTCTTTTTTTTTTCTTCAAGTTCTTTGCGGATCAAAAGTTAATTTTGCTGTTATGATCATACAGATATTTATCACTTGAATGAATGCTCTCATGCCATCATTTAAAAAAAGAAAAAGATAATTTAAAATTCTGTTTGGCTGAGCACCAATTTGCTGGTGCATCATTTAGAACTTGAATCCAATGGATTCATTAAAGGTCAAAGAAATATTTCCTGGTTGTTATTTTCTTTTTAGTCTCTCTTTGTTTTTTGATGTTGTTTCTGGAATTAAATCCACAAGAAAATGTCCAGATTCTCACATTCTCAATTGAAATCCCCAACAAGGTTGGAAGCAATGTGGCAGTGTTAACGTGGCCAGAACGAAAGACCGTATGGTGGACTTCAAAAGGAGACAAGCTTTGGCAAAGTGAGTTCTCCTTACACTTAACCCCAATCTGTTACTTTGGCTAAAGCTGTTATGTGAACAAGTTATGGAACATTCATGGTGATATCATGATGTGGAACATTTGAATTTAGGGCCAAATGTGTTGAGATTATTCATTTTTTTAAAAACTATTTATATTAAATACAGAAAAAAGGCTCTCAATGCCACTCTGATATATTGGCGTAGTCTATCATTCCATTTGCATTTCCCCATCCCTCCTCCTCCACTCCTGTATCCTGTAAATACTGGCCTATTTTTAGATTCTTGTGGTCACCCTTTCCTCCCCCTCCCCCTCTTTTCCTGTAATTACCAGCCTGTGTTTTATGTCTCCTAAGTTTTTCTCACAATCTCCCCCGAACCTTTTTTCCCAGCCTCTCTTCTTTTCTTCTCATCTGTTTTGGTCTCTTCCCTGGCGTCTTCAACCCTTTACCTGCTCCATCCTTTTGATCTTATTACCCAATTACCCAACACAGCTGGTTGTATTAACCCCCCTTCCTGAATGTCTTGTATTCTTCACTTTATTTTATTTCAATTTACAGATGAGACTGTAATAGAGATAAAACGTTTTAATCTACTACTGTTTTCGTTGCTTTTTATTTTTATAAGTTTACTTTGGTTGTTTGTCTTTTTCTATTTTTATCACTTTACTTAACTGAATGGTTTTTTTTTTCTCTTAACTTTCATTCCTGCCAGAATTAGTCGTTACTAAAAATGTAATTTATCTGCAAAGTGTTAATAACTTTTTTTGTTTGTAACATTCTTGTGGATAATTTTTCAGAACAATTGGTATGGAAGCACACCTGCTTACTCCTGCCGAAGTAAAAAAAGTGTGTCCTACCATTTATACAGACGACCTAGTGGTGAGCCCCTCAGCTATCATGAGTAGGATGTTGCTAAATAAGGCTTTTCTAAAAAATAAAATATCTTCACGTGTGTAACTTTTTTTCCTTTTTCAAAATCCTTTTAACAAAGTTGAAACCAAAATATTATTGTATAAAAACAACCTGTCTGTCTCCAAAACTGATCAGCAAAAATAATTCTTAAGAAAAGTTATTGTTACCTCACTGCCTTTACTAATTTTTTCATTGGCATTCACACTAGGGCTAATTTTACTAATTTTACTAATTTCTTGTGTCAGGGCGGAGTGTGGGTACCTCAAGATGGCGTTGTGATAGGACAGGATGTGAGCATGACCCTGGCCAAGCTAGCAAGAGAAAAAGGTTGAGAAAAGAGCCTTGATAGCCTTTATATGTGTAGCAGTCCCACAAAATGAGTTGAGTTGCTGGTCTACATCATTGAGATCAAATCCAAATTTTAAAAGCAAAGAAGTAAAAATTTCCAGGGTTTTTGGTACAGAAAATTCATATAGGGTCTATAGAAAGTTCACCACAGAGTTCGAGAAGTAAGTAGTTTCACCTCTCTTGTTAATGGTTTTCAATTAAAGGCAGTTGTTTAAAGCAAAAAGGTAGCTTGACTCATTTTGTGAATTGCTCTGGATAAAACTTGTCATCTTGATGAACTCTCTTTGCTTTTATTTAATTTCATTGTATGAATAGAACCACTTTACATGCCTGAAATTCAGTACCTAATGATAAAATGATTGATCCTCAATTACAGGAGTAGTGAGAGAACACTGTGTAAGTAGTAGTAGTTTAAAATCAAGCAGATATAATATACAGCTTTCCATCCAAACGCATATGAACAGCTATCAAATTGCTATTTGTCATCACTAAGGGAAGACAAATGATTAGAATTAAAGCAATCAGTCGTAAAGTGGTGTTTTATCATCACCAGCAATAGTTATGTGGAGCTAAAACAAAAAGTGCCGCTTTTTCCCAGGGAAAAAATGTAATTAATGTACCATGGTCATGATGCTTATGCATGGTTAACATATTTTTTAACAGAAGCTGAAAATTTTTCACAAATATTTCTCGTAAATGGTTTGTTTCTTTTGTGCCAAACTGTGAGTTAAATAATAATAAAAGAGCCAAAGAAGTTCCCAGTTCCTAAAAAACAGTTTGAATTTCTTCACTTACTGTAAAAATTCACATTCTAATGGCTACCCTTTTTTTGTCTCTTGTTATAGGGGTTAAGATAGTGGAGAGAGTGGTGGTTGAGAAAGTATTGACGGAGAAAGGAATGGTTAACGAAGTGGTCACTTCTGCTGGGACGATTAAATGTGATTTTTTTGTAAACTGCGCAGGCCAGGTAAGTTGTGATGATTTTCAATTAAATCTACTCGTCTATGTCCAATGCAAGCCAATTAATGCCATCTTCTGTACAATCAAGTATTTTCTTATCTTTCAGCTTCTATATTGTTTTTACTCTTCATGTTAAAAAAGAGGAAAGCAGCAGGGATTAGGCCTGTGATTTCTAGCATGTTAAGATGTGAAAAAGAATATTCCTTTATGATACTCTGTGAATATTTCTAATAAAGTATAGAATTTTCTCTCGCAGGAACGAATCTACCGGGTAGTAAGCTTTTACAAAAAAAGTATGTAAAATTATGTAAAGCAGACCTAATCATTAATTGATTATCTCAAACACTGACAACGTTGTCTCAGTAGTTTACTCTGTCAGGGTGGAACAGAATGTTAGTCTAATTTTGTGTTTGGCTTTTTTTGTATTTATGAATGTGAATAAATGATGAATTGAGGGATAACAACAGAAAAAAAAAAAAAAAGGGAAAAAAAAGCAGGATAAAGAAAGGTTTTGTGTCCAAAATGCCGCGAGGGATGGGATTTTCATCGATCTCAAGGAAACGAATTCCCCAAAGCCATAAAAGCTGTTTTGAAAATCGCAAGACTGGTCCAAATCTCAGTTTGCAAAATATTGTGCAAAACAGCAAGATTTTTTTTTTTCTTCTCCAACTAGTCTTGTTTGATTGTTGCTCAATACATATGAAAGTTAGAAAGAAGAAAAAAAAAAGCGATTGGTAGGCAACATATTTATTTGGTAAAAGAAAATTGATTTATATAAAATTTTGTAATTCTTTTTCCTGACAGTGGGCAAGAGCAGTTGGTAAAAAAACGAAACCAAAAGCTGTGAAGGCTCCGTTACATTCCTGTGAGCACTTTTACCTGGTCACCAAACCTATGGAGGGAATAGAACCAATGATGCCAGGTAGGAAGGAGGTGAGGGGGGAAGAATATGATTTAGAAGCTGCTATAATAATTTTAGTATGTGATTGAAACAGTATTCTCATGAATCTTCAATATCAATACATATTTTTCTATCTTTCATATCTCAAGACAAACTGTTATGAATAGAAACACATTCATTTAATAAGACGAAAAAATTAAAACAAAACCATACAGAGAAGTTTGCTAGATGCGTATTAGTATGTGGTTGTTGTATGCATCAAGTTTTGCCATACCTCTGAACGTATCAATGGCCAAATTTTTTAATAGAAAATTGTAAAAAAGCTCTGGATGCTAGAAAGTAAAGTGGGTCCCGTGCTTAGTCCAAGCATCTGGGAACCAGGACTAGGGTCCTGATTGTTCTTGGCATACAGCATTTATGAGGTAGTTTGTCATTGCTTTTCTTGCTGCTTTTACTTTTCGCGATGTCTTACCAGACCCAACTACCCATTTAGTGCTGGGTGCACACAGCAAAGCACTGAAATGTTGTTGTCTTGGCCCGGTCTGAGATTTGAACCTCAGACCTGTGATTGGTAGCCAACTGCCCCACCAGATAAGCCACCACTCCTCTGCGTGCTATGAACACTGTATTTTTCAATCAATTTATTTTACATGGTTTCATTTGCCCATGTCATACAGGTTTTGAGCCCCAGTCCTGCTCTATAGAATACAGGTTACCATAGTGTACATTCTTTCTCCCACAGTGATTCGGGACCCTGATGGCTATATCTACTACAGAGAGTGGAGTGGAGGTGTTTTAGCTGGGGGATTTGAGCCCAACGCCAAGCCGTGCTTTCACAAGGGCATCCCGGACAAATTTGAATTTCAGCTCCTCCCGGATGACTGGGACCATTTTCGTGAGTGAGAGAGAGACAACATTGACTTAATTTACTTAAGTAAAGTTCTTTTTTTTTTTTTTTAAATGTTAAATTTGAAATGCATAAAGCTGCTTTTGAAGCTAGCATGATGGATGATAAGTAAGCTGTTGACAAAAAAAAAAAATAGAGGGACAGGTGTTAAAAATAGATTTTTCTGTCAAAAAGAAGTTTTAAAACAAATGCATAGTGGGACATTTTGTGGAACAATTTGTCATAAAAAAAAAATAGATTTTGCGTATCTTATAGAGCACTTTCCACACAACTTCTTAACTGCTATAACTGCAAGACTATCCAAAACGTTATGGGAGTCTATGGATATGAATGTAGTTGGTCCTCAAATTTTGATCATCATTGTGATCTCAGACTTTTTACATCTCTCCGCAGAGTTTCTCCTGGATCACATGCTTCACCGCATGCCCTGTATGGCAAATGCAGAAGTGAGGCAGCTGATCAATGGGCCAGAGAGTTTCACTCCGGACTCCAGGTGGCTCCTCGGCAAAGCACCCAAGGTCAGATTAGTGCCCTTCTTTTGTCATTGAGTAGCTTCCCTTAATTTTTTTATAGAAGTTATTAGCTGATAAGATCAGCCTGTCATTTTTTGTTGTAACTGTTTCAGTTTTAATTCAACCTTAAAACCGGTGAAATGCTAGAAAAAGAGCATTGTCTAGAAGTTTACGAGTAGACTTTTTTGATTGGTTGATATTCATAATCTCTCCAGTTTTGTTGTGTAAAAAAACACATAATGCCTTCTGAAATTATTATATCACACCATAACTATGTGATATACATACTGTTAGATAGAAATCTCTACTTTTATTTCATGAAGAGTATTTGCATTCTATGTTTATGTGATAACTTCTATTCAATGTCTAAGCCAAATAAGGCAAAATTGATCAACTTTGAGTTCTCTTTAAGACGGAATTCAAACCCATTGAAGCCTAGGGGTTAAATATTAATTTTCAAAATTCTCAAGGCTTAGAAAATCGGAGGGTGCATTTCATTTTCCTGGTTGTGTTTAGTGAATTTTTTAAAAATTATTTTGAGGATTTTTTTTTATTTTGAATGTAGAAGATTCTTTATTCAGCATGTCACCCGTTCTCCCCTAAAATCATGTTGAGTCTTACCTTATACATCTCATGTGTTTTAAGGAGAAGAAAAGAATTTTTTTCATGCACTGATATTTGTGTTGAAACTGGAAATCAACTATGATTTAAAAATATTTTATAAACTTATATTTTGTATGATGTGATAAAAATAAAATGTGCCTCCAAAAATTTTGAAATTATCTTTCAATAAAGTTTGTAAGTATAAAGAAATGGTTTTTTATTTTGAAGCCATATTTTGTGGACTGAAACAGAAAGAATAGGAAAAGAGGAAGGGAAAGTCAGGCGGGAAAGAGAGAGGGGCTATGTTGGGAGGGAGAAAGGGACTGGAGAGAGTGAAGGAGAAAAAGAGAGAGAGAGAGTCGTATACCAGAATCTTAGAATTTTTCATGCTTGTAAACTGTAAGACAATTGAAAGTTAAGTGAAGCTCACGTTACACACCTTGTAGAGAAGTATAGTGTTTGTGATTGTGATTTTCTTTGGGATTATTTTTTTTCCAGGTACCCCCCTTCCCCTTTTGCTCTCTTCTAGTGTGGCACTTTTTTTTCAGGTGTTGTTTTGTCACACACCATATGTTAATGCAAATATTGCATGAGTTTAGACATTGAGTCTTTCCTGTGCAACGAGTAGCACCACGTAGCTTTAGAGTGTGATATCGTAATCCATCCTGCCAAGGCTTAAATCACAGTGTTGTTAGCAAATAAGAAAACCAACACAACATACTACTGCCGCTCTTTGATCAAAGTTACAAAAATACATCTAATGCTGTATCTCATGTAAACATTACACATATGCTTTGCTACAAAAGAACAAATAAAGACAGTACACATTTTGGCTTACTTACAACATTACTTGGCAGTATTGTATTTTGAGCTTGATATTATGTAAGAGTCTCAAGTCAGAATTTGAGACAAGAATTAAATTATGAACTGCACCCTCTCTTTTCTCCTTTCCACTTCTCTTTTCCTTTCCTTACTTTCACCCTGTCCTCTTTTTTAAAAGACATTTCAAACTACGCAGTTCTGCTTATGGAACTGCGGAGCTACCCCTCAGTTTAGGCAAGAGGAACGCAAAGGAAGCCAGATGGAGAGATGGAGACTTTTGGTCTAAAACATTAAACAGTTTGACTTATGACTTTCAAAAACTTTACGACCATTGTTGCAATACGCCCTGTCACTCTAATAATAGCTTCTTATATTTTACTGTTTTTTCTCCCTACCGTATTACAGATGGGTCAGCTAGACGATCAGGTATGAGTTCTCTCCCTTTAACCTTCCTCTCCCTGCTGCTTTCTCTTTCCTTCCTTCCTTAGTGTCTGCTCGTCTATATATATAGTGTGCTTACATTATGTGCCTTACATCTAATTTGATCTGTTCTAACTCATAAGCCTTGCTTTTTGTATGTATATTTTTTTTTCTCCTGTGTGCACTGTTATTGTAACAATAATAATAATCAAACACTAATTTACGGAATATATTTGGACAAAGGCATAATTCCATAAGTGCAGGTGATCTAGTGACCTGGTCTATATCAAAACTTTTTGAAAATGTATTTTCTT
>BLXT01005191.1:582986-595894 GCA_019648995.1 Plakobranchus ocellatus
AAAAAAAAAAAAAACAAAAAAAAACCCCAAACAAACATCATTATTTTGGCACTTGGGGAAGGTCATTCTGGCTTCTAAAAATCTGGCCAAGAAAACTTGGAAACAGAAAGCGTCTAAAATGGCGGATACAGTAAACAAGTTCGAACAATGAACTAGATCTAGACTGTGAATCCCAGAAAGAAAAAAAAATATCAGCAAGCTAGGAATATGTTACGATAACTAATAATTATTTTGTCTACTTTTCGGATTAAAAAACACAATAAATTAGAAAGCAGAGTCTTCAGTCACTATAGATCTAGATTTCCAAGACCAATCTACATCTTGCTGAAAACGTTTTTTTAGATACGTATAGGCTTACACGATCACCTGAAGATTCTTCCCAGGGCTACTCTATTCGACTAAGGCTCGTTATATAAATTTATACAGTTTGCAATTTGAAAAGCATATATTTTTTGTACGCTCTCCTAGAAAAAAAAAAGTTGATCTAAGACGTAGAAGTTAATTTTTTTTTTTTAATGAGCTAATGCCTAATGTGTTTTCAGTGTGTAACACTGTAACGGATATGTCTAAAATGTTAGCATCGTGCTGCTCATTTTTTGTCTATAGCCTTTGTTTTCTTATCGCATATGAGTGATGATAACAAGAACAGTGAAATCAGAATCCAGAATCAAGTTGTTCTAAGTTAGGTAATTCATTGAGGTTAAATTTTATTTTTAAATTAATGCAATGTGTCTGCAAATATTGGTTTTATATAGATCTGGTATCATTTGAAATCGTTGTATGTATGTATTTATATAGGATTTAATTCTCCAAAACATTAACATAAATAACCAAAATTGATGATAGTTTATACTGAATTTGATTAAAATATGTTAAAGAGGTATGTGCTTTAAAAAATGGATTTCAAAACAAATTCAGGATTGTCATAAAACTCTAAGTTGTACATTTAGTTATGTTTAAAAAATTATAAGCAGATATTAACAGCATGTCAAACATATCACCTCATTAAAAAGGATTCAAACCCTTTTTTTTTTCAATTTGTTTTTGGTGTTCTAGATTAATGATATATTAATGTGCAATCTTTATTTATAGCAAAAGATATTTTTGAATGAGTACATACAAAATTTTGATCGATGTTATTAAAAAAAATGAAATTCATTCAGTTTCATCCATTATCACTTATATATCTATTTTGTTCGTTGGCAAGTTTAAAAGTTAATAAATGAGATACGCCAAGTATATTTTTTTATTATTTTTGAATGAGCACAGAAAAATTATAATGGCAATGCGAGGTCTTGAGGGTGAGGATCTTAAAAAAGGTTTGCGTGAGCTGATCATAAGCTGGGAAACCATCATCCGGGAGGCTGGGTCCTTGGAGGCAGCTGAAGATACTCTCCTCCATTTAGAGGAGAATGATGAAAACTTCCACAAGTATGCTTTAGTCTCGTACCATAATGCTGTACTTTGTTGCCATTCAATCAGCGTAAACTATTCAGCCACTCTGTTATAATGATATATATATACATATAATGTTTTCACTAAATCAGGTCTGTTTGAAATATCTAAAGGTAAAGAATATTTGTCCACAGCAAGAACCAATAGGCAACATTGTTCAAAGTTTTTTTTTAATTTATGAAAAATGTATTCTCTGGGAATGGATAATATTATAAAAAGAAAAAGATTAACCTAGGTTATTCTACAAATGAAAAAAATTGGATAAAGAACAAGGATAACTGACATGAGTTTAGAGAAATGTTTTAACTTATTCAGTTTTTCTGATTATTAATCTTAACAAATTTATCTCTTATTTTTGGTATTTGGCTGGTATATCATTGATATTTGTAAAGCTTAAAAATTATTCTTTTGAGCAAATTTTAATACTTTTCAAACATCAGGGAAAAGTTCTTTCTTTAGTCCTGAGCTATATTTTTGCAAAATTTTTTGTATGTTTTCAATGTCTGACTATACACCATGAACTTTTCAATTGCTGATAAAACATTGGGATTTATTGTGATGATTGTACAGGCATGATTTTGTGAGGGCTTTGAAGCGTAAACTAGAGGAGTGTCTGAGTCCGTTGATTGATGATGAGCTTGAAAAATATTCAACCACTGGGCATATTGATTCTGGCAGCCATGAGACACTGGTCAATCAAATCATAGATCATATCATACAATCTAAGCAGTGAGTTTATCATCTTTGCTCCTTCTGAATTCCATAATTTAAAAAGTGTGCAATTTGGTTTTATTCAGATGATTGATTTTTAAAGATGTCCTTTTATTGTCTTTATGAATAATTGATGTCTCCATTTATTGCTGGTAGATTTTTGCTTTTGAATTTTGATCGTATATGCTGCATCCTTTGACTGTTCATTAAAATAGAAGTTTTATCATGTTAAAAGCAAGACTGCCCTTTCAATAGGAGAAATTTATTTAGAATAAAATAAACTCTTTTACCATCTCCTCTATCATTGGTTTCACATAGCTATGAAAAGAGAATTGGAGAATGAAGTTTTTCCTGTAAATTATGTTTTGGGTCCAGCATTATCGGGTCCGTTAATTTGTGTTGAAAAATGTCTTTTAATGCAATCTTATATTCTCAATATTTGGATCTTAAACCACCCAATATCTACCCTGTGACATCAATGATAGGCAGCATTAACCTTGTTAGGAGCAATGACTACTACACAAAATCCAATGGGTTTTCATTGCTTCAAAACTAGAGTATTTATCAAAACCATTTGGTACATCAACACTTTCAGTCTTAGGCGTGGAAAACAAAAAAAAAAAAAATGATTCTCATTGAGATCAACTCTGAATTTTTGTTCAACCAACTCAGGTACGGTGAGTTAAAGAGAAGGTTGGGCCGAAATGTGGGTGAAGCTGTGGACAGTTTGCTCACCAATTTTGACGCAGAATTTGGAATTGGACGTATTGGCGGTGGCACAGAAGGTTTAGACCCACGTAAAACTCCATTTGTCACTGATGATGAGGAGGTATCATCCTTTAATAGCTTGTATGACCAGGTTAGATCTTGCTTCAGTGTGCACTAGATGTTTGTTTTCTCTCTATATATATATTGCTCTCATGACACATATGAGTAAGCCAAATATAGTTGTTAAATCTTTCTTTTCATAGAATCTTTTTATATTTTTTTATAATGAAGGGATACAAGGAAGGAAATTTAAGTCATTTAAATGTATTCTAGGCATAGCAGATATATTGGTTTATTAGTGCAATAAAAGCTTATAAAACTGTGATAGCAATTTTTGCCAAGCAGTCCATGTGTTAAGAGTAAAGAACATTGAGGATATTGATTTCAAGTGGCTGTTGCAAAATTGAATTTTGTGTCAGATGGCAAACTTGTTCCATCTGCAGTCGTAACTCATTCAAATAAGATGGACAACTTATTTGACTGTTGTAAAATGATTATTGTAGTTGGAATAAACAACCCATAAAAACAGCTGCTGAAAGTTTCGAATATGAAGAGGTTAGCCATTTTAACTTCTGTAATTTGAGATCTCTTTTTATACTTTAGCCAATCAGGACTGCAGGTGCACCACTTTTTTGAGACCACTTTTGATTCTGGAATTAATTATAAAAGAAAATAGGCCCATTTCATTGAGGATGTAATTTGACACATATTTTTTTGTGTGCTGCTTTTCAAAATCCATCTCTCCCAAAAGAATTTTCACATATCCAGAATCATTTGCAGATACCGAGATTAATGGCTTTTAAAAAAATTAATATCAAATGGACCATTATCTTGTTTATGAAGGCTTATTTGTATGTGGAGTGAAGCTAATCCTGTTTGCAGTGATTTCCCCTGGGTGCAGTGTCAAACCAAAATTTTATCACAGTGCATCTAGGGTTCCTGGGTAAAAATAATCACTGTATTTTTTTTTTAGATTTTTATGAGAAGCATGTTCATTTATAACAGTTGGTGAGGTGAGTAAATATAAAGGCTTGTTATTTGTTTTGTCTGCTTTGCATGGCATAGAAATTTTCCTTCCCCTTGTATATGTGCATGGCCATATTTGTTATCACGTATACATAAGTGTACATGGCATATTAATAACAGAATGTAGATGCTTTCTTTTTTTTTTACATATTAAAATGTTCAAAAAGAGACACTTATTCTAGTTCTTCAATGAGTAAAGTATTTCATTATTTACTCAGTCAAAAATTCAGTTCATCGCACTATTAAAAAAAAGCAATATATAAATGAAAGGTTTGAAAATAGAAAGTCTTTCTTAGTAAATAATTTTGCACATGCATTCATGATGAGGAAAAAAATATATATATCTGAGAAAAAAAATGAAAAACTCAATTTGAAGTGACATTTTCGCTTCTGACTTGTTTTGTTAAAATAATAATAATAAAAAAAATCCTTAAAGCTCAAGTGCTATTAAGCTCTGAGATCTTGACCTTTTAAAAAAAAAGAGACCGAAAAAAAAATTGGATTTTTCACACTAGTTAAAAATGCATGAAAACTTTGTTTTGAATCCAATGCTTAGAATGTTCATCTTTTAATTATATTACTTTTTTTTTTTTTTTAAGCAGCTTCTCAACTTAAACTGACCATAATATAAAAAGAGTGAAAAGATAAATCTGCTTTTGACCATTTTGAAACCAGACAGACTTCTAATTATTGTTAAGTAATGTGGCTCCTAATTCAGATTTTTATGTAACCTTCTTCTGTAACTTAGTTAGAGACCCCTAAAATTTTGATTATTGAGACTTCTTAGCCAGATTTTTAAATGGCCTTCTTCTGTAATTTAGTAAGAGACCTTTATGATTTTAAATACTGCTACTAGGGCTTCTAATCCACATCTTTATGTACTTCTTTGACTTAGTTAGAGACCCTTACAATTTTGAGTATTAAGGCTTTTAATCTAGACTTTTTAAAAATTTTAAATGTACTTTTATATAAACCCCATACAATTTGTGTTAAAGTCTTGAGATAAATTCTTAGGAGTAAAATCTCACAGCAAAAACCTTTTAGAACAAAAACCTTAATTTTTTTTTTTACCATTCTTTTGAATGCTTTTTAAAACTGTAAAAGCTTTTAGTTTGGCATAGAATCACATCACATATATCTGTGGTTGCAACTGTTTACTATTCTGCCGTGGCAAAATGAAACGCAGAATCATACATAGACTTAACACTGACGATAGTGCTCTGTAATTTGCTACGGCAGCCTTGCAGAGCTTACAGAATACTGTAAAAAAATGTAAAGTGTGATATTTAGACAGATCTTAAGACATTCCATAAGAGCTAGATTTATAATTAGGTCTTTAAAATACTTGAATTGTATATGTCAGACTATGTAAATATCTCAATGCAATTGTGATCGTAACAGCTTATTTATAGTATGTAATGTGTAACATAGAGGTAATATATTTATTGTCAAATATTGTGCTGTGCCAGTAATTGTTTATAAATATTAATATTTACATTTCAAATTTACTCTAGTCAAAGACATTGTGTATTACGCTGTGAATAGCAATGAAACAAAAATTATATGAGTTGAAACCTGTCCATACAAAGCAAATAATTTGTCGCCTTTTATCCAATGAAATTCAGAAAGTGACCATTGACATTGATGATAAATTGTCTTTTTAAATCTCTGGGGGATGAATATTTGTATCTTGTTAGATATTTTTTTCTTTCCTCAATCATTCACACATATTTTGCTTTATATCATGTTGGGTGATTCAAGAATATATCACCACATTTTGTATGGATAGGTCACATCTGCTTTTAATATTGGGCGCATCCCTATTTCAACCTTTTGTTTTAACACTTGTCTATTGAAACTTTATATCTAATAATAACCTTTATATGAGAGAAATATTATCAACTTAAAAAAATATTCTGAATAGATCTCTCTTTTTTAACTCCAAAAAAAGTAAAAAGAAACTATTAATGCTGCAAAATATTTATAGTATAACCATATCTGATTTTTTAAAAACTTAAATTAAAAGGCAAAAAATATATTAGAAAAGCTTGAAGACAATTTAAATTAATGATCTGCTGAAAGAAACAGTACCAAATTTTAATAATCTTTTGAAGATTTAAAAAAAAAATGTATTCTTTTAAAATAATCCAGTATATGACTTTTGATATTAAATTTCTATACGTATATGTGTAAAATGGAAGTGATTCAAACAAGAAGAAATATCAGTCCTTTATTTAAGAGAATGAATTTTAGATTTTCATTTTTTTTTTTTTAGTTTCATTTTTATGTGTCCAAACTGCAACGTACTGTTTTGTGAGTGCTCAGCTTTTGAAAAAACTTCTCTCTTCATTGCTGCCTTTTCAGGGCAGTGTGATGCTTTTTAATCAGGATTACTTGAAAGGCATTGCGGACAACCTAGGCAAAACTAAGAACCCATCGGTAAGCCCTTACAGTTGTATTTTATCATTCAGGTTTTGGATGGTAACATCTGCTGACAGCTTCAATGAGCCCAGGCTTTTACGTCACAATTTGACCAGGCATTGGTGTAGATGCTTTAACCTGTGATGAAAGTCTGTCCAGATTTTCAGAGTGATTCATGCCAAATCTTGAAATGCCCTTTTGTCGTAAGAATCACCAGCTGACCAGCATATTTTGAATCACAAGGGATAGTTATTGTTGTTTTTGTCTTCTATGCACAAAAGTGCTATTGTCTTTGCTGTTTTTTTCAATGAAAAAAGTATAAGATTATTTTTGTAGCTTTTTACTTCACATAGATAGCAGTGTATCTAAATTCATTAGTATCAACAATATTGTAGTTTATTTTAGTTCTAGTTTCTACAATCACAGCCAGATAATGTGAGCCTGAAATATTGCAATTTACTTTAAAAAACAAGCTCTTTTGCTTTCCATTTCATCACTAATCTTTTTCTGCTTTACTAGACCCGTCGTGAAGCAATGCAAAAACTCAACCAGATTATCTCTGGTGACATTCACAACAAGCATTGGCCGCTTCTGCGCAAAAACCTCATGGACGTCATGTCAGACGCAGATGAACAACTCTCAGTGAGTCTAAATAATGCCTGAGGATTTGAAATTTAATTAATTACTTTGAGTTATAATTTTTTCAAGATTACTATTCCATTATTCTCCCCCAAACTTTGAATTCGAGGAACTATTTTGTTTTTTTAGCCAGCAAAGTAGTTTTTGGATTAAAAGATTCTTTTGTTCACGGAAGAATGCTTTTGATTAACAAAGTAAAGCTGATGTCCAGTCTAGTCCAGTCTAAGTTGGTGTGCATTTAGACAATGTCTTTCCACTTCATTACAATGTGTAGGTTGTCAAGGGCATGAAAAGCCTCCTGTTTTTGGTCTATCTGTGTATGAGAAAATATGCCAAGTGGCAAAGATCACAATTATGGATTGACAATAGATAAAATTGATTTTCATTTACATGGACAAGAGCCAATAGCTCAAACACAGGCTGAGCAACAAAAGAAGAAATATATATTACAGAAGAAAGGTTTTTTTCTCAAACATCCTGTTGAGGCAATTAGCTGAAAAGGTGAGACATATATGATCAATCTGTGAACTTATCGAAGCAGCTGAGTGAAAAATAATGCAGAATGAAAACTATCATCTATTTGGATTTAATTTCTTGGTGATCTTGACCTCTAAAATGATAAAATGTTGGTAGTAACTTAGTTTAACCTAATTTAAAATTGCGCCTATTAGATTTTTGAGGAAGTCTGTGATAATGAGGTGCAAGGTTTATCTCAAGCTCAAGTAGAGATCCATCTTTCTTCCATTGCCCTTAACAGGATATGAGTCTCAAGTTTGTGGCTAAATCCTTCACCTGCACATCTCATCACACAAGCCAAGTTTACATTCTCCTCAGTAAGTTGGACAGCTTTTTATAAGTTTGATCAATCAGTCAACTTGTTCTTTAAAAACAAAAAGTAACCAAATATTATCTTATTTAAGTGTCGTTCAAATTTTTTACATGTTTCATAGCTCATGCTTTGAGTTTATTTGCATCTTGATTAAAAAAAAAAAAATCTTGTGAATATTTTTAATGCATGGATTACTTAAATATGAAGGAGAATGCAACATATTTTATTGGGAAATTCAAAAAACTTTTCATATATATGCTTTTGTTTTTTGAAAATGTAATGAGAGTTGGTGCTTAATATGTGTATTACGAACCAGAATTCCAACAAGTACTTCCATATCTCTATATTAAGTTGTTAAGCAAAATTGAAGTACAAAACATACTAGTATACAAAACCTCCAGTATTAAAATCAATGTGGTTTAAGTATAGAAAATACTTGGTTGCCTAGTGAATGAACTGTACTTTATTTATAACAAGAAGAAGCTATGGACATTTTTTATGGTAGTATGTAGTTAGTTTTGCTTTCTTTTTTCGGCTTCCCAAAATGGATTGTTTCTCTCTTTTTAGTGGAGTTTTTATGCAACCAGTTCACTTCCAGCAACTCTGCCATTCCGCTTGTGAAGAATGGATTAGACTGCACGAACAAAGCCATGATTAAGCTATTAAAAGCAGTGAGTCTATTTTAACTGTGCACACATTATTATTCACAAACATAATTTTTCTTCTACCATTTTTTAGTACAGTAGATATGAATTTTTCGTTTCATTATAAGTTTACATATATTTGTTACCCCCCCAAAAAATAATATATGCAGAAGTTCAACCATATGCAAATCCAAAAAAAAAAATTTCTTGACATGAAAGGAAAAAAAAATAATTGGATCGTTATAAAAATGCAAAAAGCCAAAGAGGAACAATATTATTTAAAGTAGTAAGACCATACAAACAGTGAGTCAGAGAGATAGAGAGAGAGAAAGAGACTTGTTCACAGTCGCATGTGATGATGCAAGTCAAATCTAACCCACATGCGTATTAATGGATTATTTTTGCCCAGTTTCGTCTCATGGTAGAGTTCCAACAAGAGGCCCCCAACTACTGGGTACGCTACCCTCTGGTTTATCTGGAGGAGGTTGTGGAGAGTTCTCTCAACCTGCTGGCTCTCCAGGTGGCGCCACAGTTCCCAAACACAAAGTTATGTCCCTTGCATTTTGTGGCAGTGTTGGATCCCAAAGCTCAGTGGTTTATCAAGTGGATGGTAAATGGCATTTTGTTTGTTATTGTCTTTGTCAGAGGGAAAAAAATTCACATATTTTTGTCAAAAGGAAAAGATTTACATATTGAGTGCACAAGGTCAACATTGTTCTGTATGTAAGACTTGCTGAAAGGGAGGGAATAATATGACCATACCATGGGCAAAACTGTGAAAATATATCAGGCAGAACATAAATATCTTTTTTCCTTTTTTCTCTAATTTTGATCTCATTTGCTGTTAGAGTTTTTTTTTCTTTTTTTTTTTCAAAAATAGCGTTATTTTTAATAAGTATTCAAGGGATTAAAATGATCTCACACTTTGTGCCCTGTCAAGCAGGGTGGCATGGAATAGGCAAGGAATAGGCAAGGTCACAAACTCATCCTCAACAGTTATGTTCAAAATCCACCATCAGTTTTCACAACAATTTTCTTTTCCTAGGATTCTGCTTGGTGTGGTTTTATGTTTTGTATTGAGATATTTATCTGAAAACGGGAATTTCAACTTTGAAACCCTATTTTTGCAACTTAAATGCTGTGAAAAAATTTAACTGTGAGTTTCAGCTTTGTTATTTACTTAACATCTGATGAGAAAAATATGTGACTCTCAGTTTTCTATGAGTCACCCATGTCAAATTTTGAACATTTTAAATTATTGATCCATTCTGAAACTGCGTTCTGTGAGCTTTCCGGTGGTGGATTTGGTGACTACACATAAATTGATTATGTTCCAAAATATAAAGATTTAAAAGAGCAAACAGAAAAATGTTTTGTTTTTCTCTCCCAGAAGTATCATAATGTAATATCTGACTCATAAGGGCTGATGTTGAGACAAGTATGTTACATAATTGTCAAGACATTACACAAATCAAATCAGTCGAGCTGTTGATCAACTGCACTAATGTAGTCTAATCAACTGCAATATCACCTACAGGCCTAACACTGCTGATACTGCAATTCATTTAGCTATGGCAGCATTAGCGCCACTAAAAGAAATGACACAATCACAAATTTGTGAAATCTAATTTTTTATTACCCATTCTCTCAGTGCTGTTTCTTATACTAGTTTTTGTTTGATCAAATCCTGTATGATACCGATAGTCATCCTGATTTTTTATTTGTTTTGTCAGCATGGAAACTACAGCAGAAGTGAATTATTGGAGCACTTGAAGAAATACCGAGTAATTGTAAGTATCAATACCAAGAAATTACCTATACACACTGATTTGTAAAAATGTATTGATGTTGTTTACATTGAAAAGGAAGCCACATGAAGTTAAATTAATTTTATGTAAATCTTTTTTGCATGAAAAAGCCTTTTTTGGAATCCTTTTAAAGGAAGCCAAATTTTAATATGAATTAATGTGATCTGAGAGTTTCAAAAGAGATTTTGTATTTTGTTATTGAACTACACAGATTTCATTTTTTTTTTATGGACATAAGAGCTAGGCTGGATGGTTTCTAGTGTTAAAAAAAGTATCAAAACTGTTGCTTGCGTCGTCAAAGACACTTGAGGGTGCTAAGACAGTTGCATTGCCATCATTAATTTTTCACTGATCCCACCTATTGTTGGCTTTTAAGAATCACGATTTTACCCTGCTTGTTAGCTATACAGAAATCCAAGATTAATTTGAAATAACGGAGTACTGTATAATCGTTAAACACTGCGCCATTTTATTTGTTCACCAGAGAACATAATAAAACTTTGAGCATTTCAAAGAAAAACCTGTTAATAGCACTTTACTATCTATGCCCTCTGAAAATTAGTTGAAAATGAATGATCATTTATTATGAAAATGAAATATAAGTAAGGCTGATGCCTCTGCCCAAGCAAAATTTTTAAATATATTTGTAGAAAAAAAAACAAACTTTCAAAAACTCTGTCACTGAGACAAAGACTTACTGAGTTGAATCTGGCCAACTGAAATTTTAGCCTTGAAATATCAGATACAAAAGCAGTCATGACAAAAAAAAAAACTGCAGACTATAGAGCTAATAATAGATTAAAAAAAAACCAACAAAACCCTGGGTTGATAATGAGAAGCTGAGGAAGAGGTTTTAGGGGAGACAATGAAAGGGAGGGAAGGTGAAACATCTGAAGTATTTCTGTTGTTGTTCCTGTTAGAGCATGAGCTCAAGATGCAAAAGGGTGTATCTGGTCTCTGTGTCCCTTGCTGTTTAGGTGGAAACTGCTCTGAGATATTGCCTTGACTTTTCTGCCTCACGGAAATCTCCCTATGATGGCATGAGTGAAATCTCAGAGGCTTTGTCAAAAGTGTCACTGGGTGAGTCTTGTCATGGTTAGCAGCCATTACTTGATGTAAAGAAATGGAGTTTAAGTTAACAAAGCTGTGAAACAAACTTTAAAAATTAATGCTATGAATGTACTTTGAGGAAAAAAATTTTTATATCATTTACATCATACTGGTACAAACTACTCCAATGTCCTACAAGTTTAGATTGTAAAACATAATCTATAGATCCGACTCATTAAAACCATGTTTGTTTTTTTAAGCAATTTTTTTTTCAAATTATTTTGTGGGGGACTGAGAATCTTTAATGGAGCTAATTCATATATTCAAAGCAAAAGCAAATACCTCAGAGTTTCTATAATTGGCATAAAATTTAAATCTATTCAAAGCTCTCAGACACTATATTTCTTTAGATCTGTAGAGGTAAAAAATGTATACAAATAATATAAAAATGTATATATAATAGAGTATGTTTCTATGGTAGAATATTCGTGTTAGTCATTTTTTCTCTGATAAAGCCTCATGGTGAAACGTTTTTCCGTATACTTTGTGTTGTTTCATTTGTTTATATACGTTTAAGTTGGTGGTTGTTTTCTTTTACAATATTGATCTGTAGAGAAATAATTAGCACAGTCATCAAGCATGAGAAAGTTTGGTTTTGCAAACTGTTGTCTGTCATAACCCCCCCCCCCAACCATATATTTACAATGTAGCTGACAGTGGAAAGAGGCTCTTCTATTCTGGACCAGAGCTGGAGTACTCGCTCTTCATCCACTCTCTTTCCTTTCTGGGACGACTTTTGTGTTTTGAGAAAGGCCGATCATTCTTTCCAATACGTCTGAAAGAAAAGCAAGGTTTGTTTGTTTGTTCCTCTTCAAAAGTTTTTAAAAACGTTTTTTTTTTTTAAATGAATTTCACCATGCAAGAAAGCCAGAGGAGAAAGGGAAGGTCAAGGACAACATGGAGAAGGATTTCAGAAGTCCCGATGAAAATGGAAGGATCACATGGAAGGAGGTCACTATAGTAAAGCTCAAGATAGGAATAAACTGAAGTGGCTTGTTTAGGGCCTCAGGGTGGAAAAGGCATTGATGATGATAGTAATAGATTTCTTTATAAATATGGATAATGTTAGTGCACCAAATTATTGATGATTATTTTTATTTTTTTTTTTAATCTCGTAAAACTTAATTGTACAATAGTTTATATAGCAATTCTATCTGAGGCAATCATGATATTGCCGTTTTCTTTTAATTAAAACTGGAGATTTAAATTGCTCTTCAAGGCAGATTTCAGAGTTGATTTGGACTAAACTGGGACTGTTTGAGAGCTTTATTAGGCTAAGGTGAGCTCAAGATACTTTTAATCTGAACCCTCTACCCTGACAGTAGTGTGTGTGTGTATGTTTGTGCAAGCTTCATGCACACACATATGTAGGGTGCATGTGTGTTCACATCCAAAACTTAAACTGAATTAGGTGAATAACAATTTTATGTTGCAATTTAAGAAAAGAAGGTGAAAAAAAGGCTGCTATCCAATAAAATGTGTAAATTTCATTCAGCT
>BLXT01005191.1:607000-620508 GCA_019648995.1 Plakobranchus ocellatus
TCTATTCAGAGTGCTATCAGCCATGGTGTCATGTTTGGACACTTACCTGCTGCTCCAATCCCAGTACAAATTCCAGGAGTTTCTGCTGCAGGAGCAAGATGCTAACAAGATGGAGGGAAGGCAAGTTGCTTATGTGTTTTGTTGTAAAGATCAATTTATGCTGTTGAACTGCTTTGTAGATTCTCAACTGCTCATGTCTGACATCTGCGCCTCTAAAATGCTTGGTGAGTTCAATCCTTTTTATTTCAAACCAGTGAAGTTATGTTTGGTTCAGTTTGCGTTTGTTGTTATGATGGCTCCTGTAAAGTCATAAAGTAGACGTCAGGTGAGATTCATGCTTATGACTTAGTGGTACAAATACAGTTGAGTGCGGATTTCTGAACCTGAGGCTTTGATATTTGTCACTGCATGGTTGAAAACAATAATCTCACATCCCGGCCTTGACAGAATGGCTTTAAGTTTTGAAGTTTACTTTCCTTTTTGCCTATATAGAACTTAGTCATATTTTTTTTCCTTTTTTTTTTTGCATGAATTTTATGTATATAGAGCCGCAAAAATATGAATGTTTGCTCTTACATCCTGGCTTTGACAGAATGGCTTTAATTTTTGAAGTTATCTTTTCCCTCTACCTATATAGAAACTAGTCATATTTTGTTCCTTTTTTTTGCATGAATTTTATGTACATAGAGCCAAAAAGATATGAATATTTCTGCAGCTTGAATTTATATTTCTAATTTTCCATTGATTGATAGTAAAATGGAGTAGCAAACAGGTTTAAAATGTATATTCTATAATAATTAAACTTTTTACTTGAAAAATGAAAAGTATAAGATGAAAAAAGATTCGAGACTGTCTGAAAAAAAAAAGAAAAATTTTGAATAGAGCGGAGAAATGCTGGAGAGCACAAAAGAGTGCGTGTTTGTGTATATATGAAGATGAGACAGATAGGGATAAAAAGAGGAAGAAAGCAAAAGAGAAAGCCAGGGAAATTAAGAGAAAAAGAAAGAGAGAGAGAGAGAGAGAGAGAGAGAGAGAGAGAGAGAGAGAGAGAGAGAGAGAGAGAGAAAAGAGTTACGTTTTCAAAGCATAATTAGTTTAGAACCATACATTTTTTCTATCATAATCATAATCATAACCTCACCTCATATATCAATCCTCAGTGCATTTGTTGCTCTAACATACATGCAATTCTTGTAACTTGGACTCTCTTTGATTGATTTAAATATATATGAAAAAAAGCAATTTGGACTGTTTTTGTTTCTCATCCTTTGGGACATGCAGTGACCTGTTTATCAAAGACGCCTTATCCCTGGAACGGAACTACGTCCTTGTAAAGACATTCATGATTGGTGGCCCATCGGAGAGAACTTTACCATCACGCACACTGGAAGAGGTAAGAGGGGGAAACATTTTTTGTGCAAACGGGGGGAGGGGGGGGGGGGGCTTTATAGAACCAAACCTGCAAGGTGAAAAAGTTTCCATCCCAACATGAGCATCAGGGCTGAGGGGAGGAGAAATGTGTGGGGTGGAGGAGCTGGGCTGCAAACCGTAAGTTCACCAATTATGTGATTTAAAGAATAAGAAGAAGGATCAGGGGATTCAAACAGAAAAGGGGGGACAGGATGAGGATAAGGAGAGGAGTGAGCAGGTGGAAAGGGAACGGATAAGCGGATGAGGACAAATAAGATGACAAAGACAATAGCAGCAAAGAAAGAGGGGAAAATTGATAAAAGGAGAATTCAAAGATAGAAGGGAAGAAAAAGATGATAAAGAGGTTGGTATTTTAAGTATTTAAAAGAATGTAATCTCTAAAGTGGAACATGGATTAAAAAATATCTTATTCAGTGTTCTGATTGATTCTGTTTTTCTATCTCAATGCCAGGACAAATCAGGCAACATAAAATCTCCTACATTGTTCTCATCTTACCCCATACCAAGGGAATATCAACCAAATATTGCAGGGCGGTCAGCTATGAAACAAGGTAGGTAATTCTGATTGATTGTATCATAGAACAAGGAAAAGGATAAGATAATGAGTATAATAATTCTGAATAATTTGCTCGTAAGTGATTGCTCTACTGACTTTTTAGATGTAGGACTGGATTTGTCTGTTGCATCCTCTTTTTAGAAAAATTTTTCAAAAAATTAGCATCCAGATTATTAATATTTCAAGCTATCATTCTCAATTTGGTGCAGCATTGCTGTGGAGCATCTGACAAAAGGCCCTTTTTGTCTTAACCTTTGAAAAAAACCACTTTAATTTTCTATATTTTTAAACTCTCTTTACATGGGAACCTTGTAAATGCCTTGGCCTATTTTGTCATTTCATCATCAAATTTGTTTTCTATACTTTGTAATTCATTTGGGTTTGCGTCTTTTTTTCTCTCCGTATTTGGTTTAGCTTTTGTGGAGTCTGCTGCTGAAAAAAGAGGTTGCCACTCATTTTGCTTGCATTCCTTCAGTTTAAAAAATGATGTTGAAGTGCTTTTCCATTTATTTAACTGGCCTGTCTTAGCTTGAACGGATTAGATCTTCTCAAACTAAGAGCACCAACTTGCACTGCAGCTTGCACTAGAACAAAGATTTTGGAATTTTTTGCCTCAATTCAACTGAGTTTATTCCCAAAAAGCAAGAGAGTAGAAACTATTAACTATCAATCACAGCTCATTATAAACAACAAAAGTCATCGTTCAGGAATTGTAATTGTCATTTTTTTTTGCAATGAGACTAGAAGAGTAGAAAAAAAAATACAATCAAAATTACTGACAGATCACAAAAACCATTTTTGAATTTAAAAATCACTTTGGGTGGTGCAAATGATTTTATATGCACTTGCATTTGATTGTCTTCCTTTTTCATTTGTCTTAATGCACATAATCTGATTTCAGATGTTCTCATTGCTCTGCACATAATCAAATAAAGCAAAGTTAAGAGTTTACAAGCCATGCAATTATTACAATTAATTTATTTATGTGTTATTTTTAAATATTTTGGGATAACAAAAGTATGTCTGGAAGTTTATAAAAGGTTTTCCAAAGTTTACAAAATAGTAAAGGAATATTTTTCCCATCACACAAGATAAACAGTTGACTTTTATTTCGGTATGTGGATGTTGGAACTATAAATGTAATGATCAGAATTTTTTGTCAGTAAAGAAATAAAGTCTTTGCAACACATTTTTAAAATCCATTAGTATCAAGAGGGATGGGATGCGTATACATGTCGATTCCTAGTTTACACTATCTATAGGGCTTCCAATGCCCAGAATCTTTTCCAGCATGTTTTGAATTGGACTCTCAAGTGTTAAACTTATTTTGTCCTATGAAAGCTGCACTATTATATCAATAAGTTAAAAAGAAAAAAAAAGTACAACAAAAACAAACAAACAAAACGTTTCTGGGTGTTGCCTTCAATTTTCAAATGTCTTTGAAAAAAGCTTTTCTTCTATCTAACCTATTAAGACCTTTTATTGAAATCAGAAAATGATTTGAGCAAATTTTTGGGCTCTGGACGCCCAGAGAAGAAACCGAGTGTTTGGGTAGAGAAATGCAGAGATCTGTTTTACAAGATGGTCACCTCAAAACCAGATCAGGCCAAGGGCAACTGTGAGTGTTCAAGTGAAAAATCTTCTTTTTGATGAAACAATTTTTTAACAGTTTCATATGTAAAAGTCAAGTATTTGTAAGAATTTAAATTAAGAATGTAAACTGTCAAATTTACAATCTTGCTCCTGTTCAGATTATTACACATTTGTCATGAAAAACAAGGGATAAATTTTATGTTTATTTTGGGTCAGCACTTTACTGATTTTTCCTTTTTTTCCCTTCTTTCTCTTGCAATGCCATGCAGTGTTGCAACAAGTTCTAGAGCAAACTGTTGTCCACCAGTGCCATATGCAGGAGGAGGCCATTTTTCATTTGTTTGACTTTTCAGGTAGTGTTAACAAACTACAAACCTGTTTTTCTGCATGAAAAATTATTGTGATAGTTGTATAACCATTATTAGCATGAATTAAGCACAATTATACATTTTTTTAAACTTTAATCCTCCTATGTTTTTTTTTAAAATTCCAGCATAGAACTTCAGTGACTGGGAATTTGACTGTAGTGGGAAAACTCTAGATCTAGGTCTATTTTAGTTTAACGTACTTTTCTCATTTAATTTGTTTACCTATTTAGATTTTGATGTTTCTAGAAGGTCCACAAATGTGTGAGAACATTGTCTACAGGAAGTTGTCAGATTGTATTCTAGGAACAAGATGAAACTAATGTTTATGTATTTAGGAGAGAATGAATGAGAGTATTTGATAGGTCAATATTTTTAGCTAAACTTGATATCATAGGACTGTAAAATTCTTTTTTCTAGAATGAGTTGTTTGCTTAATATTGACCAAATAAGTGTGTGTATTGCACAACTGGCATTTTCTAGAAGCTGTGGGCGGTGGATATAAAGAGAGGGATGAGAGCTTATTGGAGAAATTGCTGAAAGATGGACCACTGATGTTAATGAGCTCATAGATCTAAATAATTGAGGGAATTTACTTTGTTATTTTTCTTTATTCATATTAATAAACTTTTTGTTCAATTTTTGGCAAGACTTGGATTGATTCCTGTTCTTTTTGTGGTGGAAAGGTAATGAATTGAAAAATAAAAAAACAAACCACTGAAACATTAAAGTTTAAGAAGAAATTTTAAAGTGATAAAATTTAATGCCTTTTTTCTGTTTTGTTTTTGTTGCTCAGGGACAGACAGCACGATAAAAAATTTTAAACTTTCTCCCCTCCAACTCCTGGGTATAAAAACAGCAGTAAGGTGAGAAGAGAGCACAATAAGTATAATCTTACTTTAAGTTATGCTGCCAGCTCTTTTCAGATAAAAAGATAAAGCTGATAATAAGAGCAAACATTTGTACCCAAAAACAAAAGATGAATATTTACAGTAAATTTTGCATCTTACTTTTATTAGCATTTAAGTGAGGAGAATTTTCCTGCCTTTGACACATCATCCCCTGTTCATGCTTTGTCTCTTAAGCTCATCTACAGCTTAAGAAGTTGTTGAATACTGATTCAGTGAAATACAGAGTATGCAATTTTATTTATATGTGGTGAACTGATAAACATATCAGTCCTGGAATTTTTAAATTCTGACTTGGGCTCCATGCTAATGTACCTGTGTGTTGACTGAGAGTGAGTGTTGGAGGAAAACCAGGAGAGCCTCGTCCAGAAAACAGCTGCAATGTTTATTAAGCTCTGAGCTGACATTTATTTCCATGTTGTTTATCTTCTGGTGTTTCTATCATTAAACTGTACAATAGGGAAAATTAGGGAGGTTTAAGTGAGGCTGTGTGCGAAATTGTAAGCTAAAAATTAAAACAAATAGTTTCTTTTAGTCAGGTTTCAAATTCTTTCCTCTGCAACTTGGGACTTATTCCTGTTCATTGCAAGAAATGAAGGGCTAATCATGATCGTTAATGACAACACTCTAATTAAATCAGAAATTTTTATAATCATTTCACATTTTTTTTCTCTTGCAGGTATGGAATCCATCTGAAAGTGATAAACACATCCAGTGAATCAACGGAGAACCTTACTCAACTGGTCAAACTCACAGGATGTTTCTTGCGGCAGCAACAACGATCACTCAAATCCTCTCTACGTATCCTTTGCTTCTTTTTCCAAATCATTGGAATTTTTAAATTGAGAGACAATAAATCCATGGGTCCTTTTATCATAAGAGAGTGATTAAAGAGTATATCAATATTCAATTCAGCAAGAGTGAGACAAAGATCATTACAACTTTTTTTTTTAAACTACAAGTATTTTCCTTTTAGATTTCTTCAAGTACCAATGAAAATTCTGTTGGGTTTGAAAACAGTCAGTCAAATATACTTCATGAGTTTTTACTGTCATTATGAACTGTCGAAACATTCAATTTTGATATGTAATCTGCTTGCACTCCAAAAATGTGAAATGGTTTAGTTGGAAAAGAATACAAAAAAAAAAAAAAATCCTGAACCATTACTCAGGTTTTGTAGAGGGTTCATATCCTGGGTTTGATTGGTTCACTGCCACCATCTTCCTCATCTTCAATGGTCATGCAGAGAGAGCCTGGAACTTCCTACACAAGTTTTCATCCCTGGGCGCATCTGGTTACTTGTGGATGGCCAGATTGCATGCTTCCGTCAGTGAAAACTTTTTTTTTATTTTCCTCAATGAAGAGTTTATGTAACAAAAATTTTTTTAATCTTTCACTTTGTTTTGCTATTCCTTGTGTAATGTGTAACTATGTGTTTCCTGTAGCATATTCTATTTCCCAATATCTCTCTCTTATTTGGCGTATATGAATGCTTTATCACCTTAAACTTTGCTTTTCCACTATAACTTCTTTCTTGTATTTTGTTTTACTCTATTTCTCTTGTCCTCTTTCTGCAACTTCTTTTTCATGAATTTTTTGATGATCAGCATATTTTGGCTTTGATTGTTTTAAGCCTGGTTTTTTTTTTTTTTTTTAAACCAATCATAATCCTACCTTTTTTTTTGCCCTCAGCTCCTGCCAATCTCTCTGCTGTCCAGTGGAATTCCTCCTCTGTTCTCAAGCACCGCCCACAATATTGAGCTGGTGCTTCAGATTGAGCTCCCCTTGGTTGCATCAGCCTTCACTATGTCAGGCTATACACCTTCACAGGTGGGGGCTCAAACTGAGAAAATTAAACTGCCTTCATATGATCACAATAGTAGTTGTTCTCAGCTTATTAAGTTGCAATTTGTGAGGTTTTAATGATTCAGACAAAAGTTTCCATTTCCTTTGGTATCAGCAGAAGACGCTTCCTGCAATGCATGGAGCCAACTTTCTTAATAAATTCTTCCCAAAGATACGTTTTATTCACCAGAGGGCTTACAAAAAAGAGGATTATAACCTTCCAATTACTTGTGTAAAGCATATAGGACTGAGAATATTTGTTCAAATATAAAGGAAAAATAATTTTCTTTCATAAATTTTGGTATCCTAAACAGAATTAAACTTATGCCATTTCCAATGGTATAAACATCTTGGCCCTATGCATGAACTTTCACTCCTAGTCTTAGGTTGAGCCTCAGCTTGGTTGTTCTGACACAAAATCTGATCACCTGTCCTTTTCTCTCCCCCCTCAGATCTGTTTCCATTGGCTGAGCCAGTGCTTCTGGAACTACCTGGACTGGCTGGACATTGTCCACTATGTGACTGTGTGTGTCTGCCTGGGTGTGGACTACCAGGTCTACCTGTGTGTGGCCATTCTGAAGCACCTGCAGGAGAGCATCTTATCCCACATGCAGACGCAGGATCTCATCATCTTTCTCAAGGTCAGGGTCTGAGCTATAAAAACATCCACTTAATGTCACCAGTGAACCATCATAAGAAGAGGAATTTTTTTAAAACTCAAAACTGGACTTGAGACTAGTCTAGAATACAAAATAAAAATCATAGCATTGTGAAAAGTACATACCAGAAGCAATTCAGCATAGCCTTTTGAGAAAAATCTTAAATTATGAAACAAATGTTAAAGACCAATTGTTTCTCCCTTTTTAATAAGAACATAGCATTCAGTTTATAGGTGTAAGATTTACACAAAGCAGGCAAGGCATCCCCATAATACTGTAATCTCATTTTCATAAGGGACTTAAGCATTTTGAGTGTTCACATTTTCTGCATATCCATCTTCATTCAAATGAATTTAATCAACTGAAAACTGTCCAATTCTATTAATACTAGTTTTTAATTACATGAATGACATGTTGCTTTCTCTCTCTTTCTCTCTCTCTAGGAGGAAGCCATCAGAAATTTTCATGTACTGGATCACATCAGGTTTATGAAGGACTTGGAGACAAAGTACAGAAAGATTGTCCTAGCTGATATGATGAACATCAGTAAACCCTAGAAGCTGGATCACATCAGGTTTATGAAGGACTTGGAAACAAAGTACAGAAAGATTGTCCTAGCTGATATGATGAACATCAGTAAACCCTAGAAGCTGGATCACATCAGGTTAATGAAGGACTTGGAAACAAAGTACAGACGAGAAAATTGAATGATGTTAATACCTCTCACTTTTAAGTGAAGTAATTTGATGTGCTTGTCTTACTATATTAACATATGAACTCTGTATTCTTTCTTGTCTTTACATGATATTGATAACTCTAACGCAAATTGAAGTAGGACCAAGTTTTATGAGAAGCAAGCCTGTAATAACTGGTTGTTAACTCTGAAACTTTATTCTACGATCTTGAGGACTATTGGACTAAATTCATAAAAGAGGGAGTTGAATGAATGAACGAGGCTGCAACAGCTTAGGAGTGACCTCTAAATTGAGGACAGTGGGAAAAAACGTTTGTGATGCCCCATAGCTTTGCCAAGAAAAACTGAAGTGTACTGTTGACATACCATTTTAATGGGTGTCTCAAGACTCAAGCCATTTAACTTGTTTAGACAACATGTGGGACATGTGCAGGCCTCGTATAACGTGATAATCAACTCTTTCTTTCTTCTTTAAAGTAGATGATTATGAAGATGTTTCAAACGTAAGATGGGTGAAGCAGAGACAGATGTGGAAGCTCTGGTTTCGGTCTCAAAGCTCTGATGTTCCATGGAAGACCACCAGTGCTACTCTTTGCACTGAGAGTTGAGAGGCAAAGAAAATTACCTTTAATATTATTTTTTTTTACATAAATTTCAATGATTTTACTATAATTCAATCATTCCGTCCAAATTGTATTTCAAAACTTCATTTGTTTCTACTTGACAAAATCAGTGATGTAGTTTGTGTTAAATACGTAAATTTATGTAAACATCTGAAATCATTTTTAAAGAAGATAAATTTTATTGTTTTTTGCAGGCACATTGTGTGTTATTTGATTAAATTATTTTACTGTAAATAGATTCTTGTAAATAAATTTTGGAAAAGCACTTAACTGTCATATTATTTAATTTAATAATTAACTGATGTTGCTTTTTTGTTTTTTATTTTTTTTTTCAACTGTTTGCATCCAGAATTATTTAGGTGGTCTGTCAGATTTATTTTAGAACACCAAAATAAAGCACACTGTAACTAAAAGATTCAAAGAATAAAATTAAAATGTAATGACTTAACTGATCATACTATTCCTACACTATCAGTGTAAAACTAGTATCCTCAGACGTCCATACGTACACTGTGAGAATAAATTTAATTGTGAATGGCATTCATTCTCATAGTATGAGTATGGACGTGTGCAAGTGCCAGCTGCATGCTGGTGGTGTAAAAATGGATACAATCTGTTAAAACTGGGATAGTAATGGGAATAAAAAAAATCATTTCATACTTTGCGGAAAGTACAAAAGAAAAAGAAAAAAAAAAAAGGAAAATCAGGACAAAAACAAAAAAAAAATGTGGTCATGTATGAATTAAACAAAAATTCTTTGTTTATTACTGCAAGTGCAAACAATCAAATCATTTACACTTTTTAAATTCTCATTACATGCATAGAACGGTATTTCAATTTTAGGACCAGAAGTTTAAAAAAAAAATCAGAAGCTTCAAATACATTGTTTAATCACAGATGCAACGCATTTAAATACCATTGCAAAACACCTGGGCAGATCTGTTTAGTTATTGAAAATCATGAGCACAATACAGAAAATATTTAGGAAAAATGTTTAAAGACAAATTTATAGATCGATTTGTATAGAAAGGGGTGGCATAAAAAAAAATGTAATTGATAAGTGGTAACATAACGTTGATAGGTCAAGAATGAATATAAGCCAATCTTTTCTCCAGACAGTTAAAGTATAACCCTATAACATGTGCTGTAACAATTTTGTTGTTGTTGGATGTATCTCATTCTCTCTCACATGTGCTTCTCACCTCAAAATTTCTGATCTTGTGTTTCTCTTCATGCCTATGTAAGACCTGCCTTCACAGTAAGAGTGCCAGCAAGCCTCTGTTGCAAAGAAAAGTAACTACAGAGTGCCTTTGATAGGCAACATTTAGTCCCCCTTTTTCATTGACTTGTCACAACGAGAACATGAGACAAAAAATTATGATGAAATTAAAAGAAGTCAATAAAACTCAAAATTATGAATAAAGGCTGCAAGCAAGCATTTGTTTTATTGCGTAAATACCACATTTACTTTTTGTACTGAAATAATATTTTCATTCAACAGCAACCATCTTTAAAGCAGTGAGTAAAACAATGATAGTAAACACATTCTTAAATTCATTGAGTTAAAAACAGAGCTTGAATATCTACATGTATTTCCATCCACAATATGATGAAGAATAAGAAGAATCCACAACAGGATAAAGAATATTCTTTCTTGGTTCATCTACAAATTCAACTGATTTTCCTTTCTTTCTTTTTTTTTTTTTTTTGATGATCAAAGTAAATCCATAAAGTATCATTTTATAATTTGGTTTGCAGTTTGAAATCATGCTCTCTCAAAACCACTTTTCTCACTCCCCCTCCTCCCCTCTCACCATTGCTGCTAATACCAGGCCTGAGGAAGCGGTGGCTTAGTTGGGCTATAGGTGAGAGATCACAAATATAGTGTTTATTTGCTTTTTTTGTCCAATGGTGAAAAAGTTATGAATAATAGGATGCTGTACATGTAATAAAATTGTATGCCATAGTCATATGGTTGCTAAAGGATAAATATGCATCCGTGAAAATTATGTAAGGAACAGTCCTTTTTTTTTTTAATCAAATGCATGTTAAATCTCCTGGGTATTAGGAGCAAACAACAAACACTGCTAGATAGTTATTCATGTATATTCCTTAAGATGAAAATATATAAATATTTTGTTATTATTACTGCAAGGCAAGAAAAAAAAAACAGTTATTGCTTGTGATTGTCTTTAATTTATTTGAATACTATATTGTTTGAAACAATTTGGTAGAAGGAGAAGAAATTTCAAGATATTAAAAGAGAGAATCATGTCAAAAAGTTTTCTTGCTCCTTTATTTATTGCTCATTACCACTGTTCAAAGACAGCCTAAGGTGAAATAGCTGTGACCTATAGTTGAAATTTCAATTTGACAGACATCTACAATCAAGAATACTCTACAAATGTTTTAATATTTCCAAACAAAGAGAAGATGTTGCTTCATTAGCTCTATCTTTCAGCCAGGCTTAAAAATCAGATTTGGCCTCATTCAAAAAATATTTTGTATCAAGGTAAAAAAAATTCTATCTGATAATTTTACACAACTGTTAATTTAAATAAAATCGTCTAAAAACTTAATGAAATGAACACATTTGAATAAGCAAGAGCTCAGAAAAAGATTTGAAAAGTTAGTCAAAATTTCATATTTTAATTTTATTCAACTAAAATGGCAGTCAAGAGAGCTTCTTCAAGGCCTCTGCTGTTTGATAGACTGACCTCAGGTTTTCCATCCTGTCATTCGCACAGCCTGGATAGAGAGAAGGAAATTTCGGTGGAGGAATAAAGTATCACAATTAGCAAACAAAGAAAGTCAAATGCACACATATCTGTTATTCAGAGATAAATTTTTTTCAAGATCAAAGAGATGAGTAGATTAAAATAAGTGAAAGGTTTCTCTGAAATTTAAAATTTTATATTTTTGCCACAAAATTATGTTTAATAGCATACGCATAGTGGTCTGACAAGATGAGTCGAGTTGCTGATCTACATCACTGAGGTCAACTCAAAGTATTCAAGTAAAGTAAGTATTCCCAATACTTCATATCTGAAGAAAGTTCCCCACATAGACAGGTGAGTGATTTTCATCCCGCTAGTTAGTGGTTTTCAATTAAGTCAATCGTCCAAAACCGCAACTCGACTCATTTTGTAAGACTGCTATACACACTTCTTACAAAAATGATTTTTTTACAGCTATAAATCTTTCATGATTGCTGTGATTCCCAAAAAAAACCTGAAGTTTTGCCACTAATTTGTAAAAACAAGAAAAGCATACAAATACTGAACTCCCAGAAACTTTTGTAACATCAAGTAATTTGTAGAAAGGACAGCTGAAACTCATACCTAGATTGAAGTTTGTCACTAATGAGCCAGACACACTCTCGAAGCCACAGTCATCTGACAGCACCGGCCCTTCGTCCCAGACCAGATCAAACAGCCCAATCTTCTTCTCCTTGCCTGTCAGCCTTCTCAGTCAAGGTGAGAAGTGAAAACAAAAATATGCTGCTAAGATTCTGCTGAAACGTTCTTTTTTTTTTTATACTTTGATTAAATGAAACAGACTTCAGTTACTTGCAAGCTTCATAATTGCTGGGCAGGGCTAATTACAAAAATCCGTGTATCCCATACATATGGATATCTCACATAAAATCTTCACTTGCAAGCACATCTTGTCTGAATGTATCCCATACACCTTGCCTAAATTGATCACAGACAGAAAAACCCTGCATCGTCTTTCATTAGCAGATCTCACATGAATTTCCTGTATACAAATGCATGCACAAGCACACGCACCCTATTTTAAATATAATTTAGCTGCACTTTCGATCTCAGACACACTCTTTACAATGTGCATCACATAAGCTATTAGTCAGACATTATTAGTTGATTCCCAACAAGTATTGCTAATCACACTATCAATTTTTCTCTACATTTGTCCGCCATAGGCTTCCCTTTATCTGAGCCTACATCTTTCAAACAAATGTACAGATAACGTAAGTTTTCACACATAAAAAAAAAAACTACAGACAAGCAGTCAGACAGACTCTCACACCTGTTTTCCAGATCCAAGACATTAAGCACATCATTGAGCAGACCAAACTTGAGATCATAGTCGTCCTGATTGCTGGCCGTCAGAGACGGGGAAGCATTGATCTCGATCAGCCAACTGGGATGCACAAAAGACGAGAGAATACATTAAATAAAAAAAAACCACACCAAGGTAAACTTATGTAAAGCAACAAGAAAAAGGCCAATGATTTAGATGAAAAAAAAATCTGAAAACAGTTCAAAAGTACAATATACGGTTTAGAGATAAAATATACCTGACTAATATCTGTATTAGGAGTCAAAATTGTGAGTGGATAAAAGAACCATAATTGTGACGTAATAAATAACCATCTCTTTACTTTCGGAAGGTTACTGAAAAGGCAAAAAAAAATGTAAAAAATGACAATATCTAAAATAGAATCTGACAAAAAAATATACAAAAAATCCAAAGAACAAAAAAAGACAATGTCTTTCTATGGCAACATGACAAAATTGAGAATTAAACTCATGTCTTACAAAACAAACATTATCTCTGTTTTTAAAAGTTTGCCTTTTGCTCATTTAGATCTATCATAGAAGTATAAAAACTAAAGGACATGAGTTAATGAAAAAACCCTGCATTTCCAGCCTCAGCCACAATAGCTTAGTGCTACATCACTATACAGTTGCAGAGTCAATCTAGCCACAATAGCTTAGTGCTACATCACTATACAGTTGCAGAGTCAATCTAGCCACAGTAGCTTAGTGCTACATCACTCTACAGTCGCAGAGTCAATCTAGCCACAATA
>BLXT01005191.1:766005-776091 GCA_019648995.1 Plakobranchus ocellatus
TTTTTTTTTTTAAATGAATGATATTAACTCGCATAAGTCTTTAGATTTTGGTGACAAAGATAATCATAGAATTTTTTTTTTCGAATTCTAAAAAATTAAAACACTTTGCATGAACTTTTACTTGAGAGGCATGGGAGGTTAATTTAAATGGTTGATATAAATTTACTAGTTACCAAAAAAAAAAAATTCTTGTGTTTCGCTTTGCTAAGATTTTTTACTTTTTTCCCCTCATTTCATAAGCTGAAAATTGGAGTGAAAACCAGGAACTTGACGAGATAGGAAACCACAGCACAAAATCAGGTGTACCTGAAACATTTTTCTTAAGAATCTCGGGCATGTGTAACTTTCCAATCGTTTTCTTGAAACTAGGGCCCATTGTTTAGTTTACAATCCCGCCAAACAAGTTAACATCTGTAAGGCCTAGATTTTAATCGATATTTATCGATATTGTTGAGGATGAATGTAGAAATAAGGCTGAGTGTGGAAATCTTTGGGATATTTTAATATGGAGCGTGGATGGTCACAAGGGCACTTAAGTTGCATTCAAATCTTCAAGGAATTCCCGCCTCAAACAAGAGTTATGTCCCCTCATATTTTAAAGACATTATTTGAGGAAACCAAGTTGGGACAGGAGAATTCAAGATTACTGTAGGAGTAGAATATCTCCACAAAAAAAGAAAATGATGAGCAGAACACTTTAAACCGAAAGTTGAGGGAGTGTAGAAATCGTTTTGGTTTAAACAGAATTCGGTTTAAACGTGTTTACTTTAACAGTGTGTCAGCAAACAACTAACAGCTTTTGTTTTTGTTGGTTTTTTTTTCCTGCATAAATGATATAAGGAAATGCATACTGACAAAATAATAATAATAAATATTAAAAATAGAAAAAACGTAATTAGATAATAATTTTAAAAATATTGTCATTTCACTTCTGCTGTTAAAAAAATTAATAAGTTTTCAACTTCATCCTGTTTACACTAATTTCGACAAAATCATTTAAGTTGCTTTTTTTTTTTTAAGTAAAGCCAAATATTTAATTTTTGTTATCAAAGTTTTAGCCGTTCCTCAAACGAGTTTCCTCAGCTGGCATTCTCCGCTTGTTCCAGCTTGAATTGCATCTGCCAGATTATTCTCGATGGTCAAACCAAAACAAAACAAAAAAAATTGTTCTTCGAAAAGAATTTCCTCAAAATTGTGGATTACGGCTGTTCAATTTTAAATCTGTCTAAATCTTACATCTGCTGTAATTTGTTTTCCAAGTGGAAAGCATCGAATGCACATTTAACACCTGGGTTTATTTTTGAATGGGCAAATACGACATACGAATTAAATTTTTAAAGATTGTTTTTAGCAGTAAGACTTTCCTACATTTATAAACTAAACTTGATGATAATATGGGTTTTTCTCTTTAAAAAGCGAGAGGTTTTCTTACATTCTATATAAAAAAAAATTAGATAAGGTTTAGTTATAGAAGCAGAGAGCTAAATGATTTTTTTTCTTCTGAAAATTGTTTGTTTGTTTGTTTGTTTTTAATTTTCTCATTTGTTATGTCTTTGCCAAATACCGACCAATAAAGCGTGGATTGTTAATTTCATGTAAAGCGCAGAAAATGCTAATCCTTCATAGTATAAGAATGATTTGTGCGAATGAAATAGTGCTGATATACATAGTCCTTGTAACCATTCATTATAAATCACAAGCAGTAGTGAAGCTTTCTATTTAGTAAGTTTGCTGACGATTGGGAGTTGGTTTTTTTTTTCTCCAACTGCTAGATAGCTTTTTCATAAATTTTTTTCCTCTTTCCATAATCTTCAAGTATGGTAGAAATAATGTGCATATATGATTGCGTAAAATATTAAGCCATTTTTTTTTCCTGGAAACTTTTTGGACAATTTCTATTCCTAGATCTAAATGAATGTTCTGGTCTGAACCTATTAACCTTTTGCTTTCTCATCCCTGTCAGCTGCATAAAGAAAGCATTTCAGAACATAAAATAAGAGTTTTTCGCAACTATTTTACACATTTTTAGCGCAACCCAAAAGTTTCCTTGCTGAACGCAGCCCCAGCGTCTTGTGGTGGCGCCGGAACATCTCAAGCAAAGCTATGTAGCAGATCGCGCCAGAAAATGTGTATGCCAGATTGGCGCCAGACCTGCAGACGCCTGAACATCTGGCAAAGACAGGCGCCTGTGCAAGAGAGCGGGTGTAGGGTGTTGTGGCGTGGATAAAAAACAAATAAAACAAAGCCAGAAAAAAGTAGCAGGAGGAACCGAGTAGGAAAAGATGATGATGGAAACGATAAAAGCAGGAACGGGAGAGGCTTGTCAGAGAGAGAGAAAGAGAGAGAGAGAGAGAGGGAGAGAGAATAAAACAAGGCATCTCAAGTTTTCCAGGCGTCTTGGTAGTTCCCAAGAAAAACAGACCTGATATCTTCCTTGATGCTTAAGGGGGCAATTAACAACATGTGAGGCACGGTAGGGGTGCAGGGAAGGTGGGGGCGCTGGGGTCGGGCTGGAATCTAGAAAATCCTCCAGGCAACAATTTTCGGCTTCTATTTCTTACTTTCAATTTTTCTCTTTATCTTTCTTCGTTCTGAGGTGTTGAGCGAGGCTGAATTTTGGTGCAGTGATGCAATGCATAATCCGTAACCTACGAGGCGATGTTCTGACATGCACTAGAATAGTTTGGTAATAATTATTATGCAGTGGCGCCGTGATGGGCGGGGCTTGGTTCTGACGTGTAATGGAGGAGGCGGAGCTAGAGTTAGCGAAAGCTTCAACAGTGTTTGGCCGTTACTCAGAATATTCCGTAGGGTTTTTTTGTCAGCTGCGCGAAAGTGTCAGATATAGACCTAGTGATCATGGCTTCCGCCCTTTCCTACCCGGCGATAGAGCTTTTGTTGGCTGAGCAGTAGAGTAAGAAGCGCGCCTCTTGAGAGTTAGAGGGTCAGAGTTCGATATTTCCTTGTACAATTTTGTTATCGTTGTCATGACGGGGTCTGAACCAGAGCTCTAGTCGTAACCTTGACGGGAGCAAGGGTCAGGGTGTCGGCATGGAGTGAGACGAACAACCATTGCCCCAACTAACCCTCAAACTTGGCAGGAGTGTCAACACTACCAGCAGTATTGAAGGATATGAATTTCATCAAGCAGCCGGTTCAATTTTCCAAAAAGTTTTTTGTTTTTTTTTTAATCAAATAATTTAAAAATCATAGCCTTTTACAGAATTCAATCACCAGCTTTGTATAAACACCGTCAATTGGAGAATGAACCAAGATACCTGAAACCATTTCAGTTTTAAACAGCTGTGTGTTTGGTAACGCTGACCAAGCTAATTCCCAGGATGCAATTTAAATACATTGCATTGCACGTCATTACACGTACTAGTAGCAATCGCTGGAAAGATTGAAAGCAAACGCTGAAAGGGTAGACAAAGAATAATTTTTATTGAAAGTTTCAAGTCATGGGCAATAGGCAAGGGTAGCAACAACAACTTTATGTGGTTAACTGAGAAAAGGTATGAGTGGAGAATAAATGATCGCCAATGTCTGTTCCAGACAAGGTACCTGAGGAGGAAGACATGTCAGTCAAATTCACAACGTTACCAAGGCGACTAGTTACGCATTTGAAATGAAATGCTGCAAGAGACAATTAGATTTCAAGCCTAATGGAGGAAAAAGAAATATTGCGACGATGATAATTATGAAAAACATCCTCTTCTGATGGAAAATAAAAAGAATTCAATAACTATAGCAAATAAAGAGACAGGAAGGACGACCAAAATTGTATCGAATGCTAAAGCGAGGACGTTAGGCAGAGGAAGACCAGTTTGTCTCACGGGCAACTCGAGATAGAATGAAGTCAGCAGATATCTAGCCGGGCAGGATGGGGAAAAAAACAGAGATATCAGTGAGCACTCCGGGATCTTGCAAAGGATAATCAGTTGATAATGATGAAGATGACTATGATGATGATGATAATGATGATGATGATGATGATGATGATGATGATGATGATGATGATGATGGTGATGATGATGATGATGATGATGATGATGATTGGAATTAAAATGTTCATGACGACGACGACGACGACGATGATGATGATGATGATGATGATGATGATGATGATTATTATTAGAATTAAAATGTTCATGACGACAAAATACATAATACATATACATAAATCAAGTATGCAGGTGTATTTTGATGAAAAAGTTCATGTGTATTCAGAAACCCCTCCCTCCTTCTTTACCCCCCACCCCTTCCCTAAAAAAAAACAAAATAAAAAAAACACTGCACACACACGCAATTATATAGCTTACGTTAATAGCATGATATCTTTTATTTCAAATTCATCATCTTTGTGTGCGTGGAAGGGGGAAGGCGAAGGCGAAATGATTTTGCCGTTTCAGAGTTATATTCTGCCCTAATTGTTAACTGACAAGCCATTATCATTACATTGATTATCTTCAGAGAGTTTTTGCTAGGGTAACCTTTACAAATCCTGCTGTTAAAATTTATAATTTTGGACAGTGGTATTTTAAAAAAGAAAAGAAATAGACACAAAAAAAAACTTATGAGTTTTAATGTTTTAATGTATGGGAGGCAGGGAAAAGATCTAGACGAGCTTATTAGCCATTGTAGAACACAATACTGCTAATTTCGATATGCAGTTTATAATGCTGAATATGAATATTCACAAAATAATTGTTCACTGTATTCATTTTTTTTTTTTTTTTGAAAAGGACATTTTCCTTTTTTTAAACTTTACTCTTCTAGGAAATGAAGAGGATTTGATGAGCTTTCAAATCATATTCCAAATCGTTCAATCTACTTTCTCAGTGCTACCAAACTGAAACCAAACGACGCTGTAAACGCAATCATATTTGCCGCAATACATTATTGGCTCGTTGCTCAAAAATGAGTTTGACGTAATTTTTAAGGTGAAAGCAATTTAACCTCTGTAAAACTTGCAGACATTGTAGAGCTGGATGTTATATTGCCTTGTTGCCGCGCCACGCCACTACCGGCCCTCACGTGGTTTCCGGGCTCTGAGCCAGGAAGACGTGGCTGCATTTTACTTCCTAAGCATTAGCTCTGCATGTTATAGATTTAGCTCATCTTTTTGAAAACAGCTTTGTAAAAAACAAAAAAAAATTGGAGCCTATTGTAATTCATCTTGAGATACGCTAGAATAGATTTAGAAAATATATAAGAGCGCAGGTTCAGGTTTTTTATTGCGTAATTTAATGCGTTGCAACAGTGTTATCGAAAATGAAATAGCCGGCTTACCAAAGCAACCGTAAATCTAACCTAAAAACTTTTAAATCTGATCATACATTATGGAAAAAGTTTCCGATGAATAATATATCAGCATTGACGAATCAATCAATTGCAATTATGAAATATAAAACAGTTCGTTGTAAATCTCCTATCTAGTCTGAATTGTTGTTGTTGTTTTTTTTAAAATATGTCTAGATCTAACAGTAACACCCCAGTAGTCTTGACCGGACAACAGTTCGAAATGACTAGCGTCACTATTGAAATTCGGAAAGAAGAAGAAAAAACACCTAAAACTAAAAATAACATTGTGCAGCAAGGCAATTTAGAGATCGCATGGATTGCGCAACAAGCTATGGACAATAATAGATATAGAACTTCTATTATCTATTTGTGGTGGCTCGCGGGTTAAAAGCAAAAGGCTTTTTAATGCCAGCACCGATTGACACGCGGTTTTCGACAAACAATTCTTTGATGTTTTTATCCAGCGTGTGACGCTTTGCTTTTTCCGAGTTTGATACTGTTTTATCGTGAAAACAAAAACATTTTTATTTCGCCGCTCGCCCCTTTCAATCCAACACACGCTTAGATCTTTGTTTTTTAAAAACTTTTGACATCGTGGGCATATCCATCCGAAGATGTGTTCAATAGTTGGGACAATTGTCCCAGGATGCTCTAACAAGTGGATCAAATGCGACGGTAAACATATATGGCTCTTCAAGTTCCTACTGAACGATTAAATGAAGCGTATTAAATAGTAAATATCTTTAGATCTATATCTAGATTAAATCTAGGCCTGCCCTAAAACATAGCATTAAAAAAAATCTGTGAGTTTGGTGAAATCGAATCGATTTTTTTGTAGGCCTAGGTGGAGATTCAGCCTAGACTAGATTTTAAATTTAAATCTAGATTCTAGATTAGATCTTTAGAGACTGTTTCATCGGAATCATAGATCAACATCCAAGTTTGATCTAAAATCTATAAACCAGGTATGTTATTGGAAACCAGATACTAGATCTAGATCCAGATCCTGATAGGCCTAGATCTAGATCTGGGCCTATTCCTGATAAAGTTAAATCATCTTGAAATTTTGGATAAAAAATCTCATCTTGATCTTCGAAAATTAGGATCCATACACCTAAATTTGGCAAGTTTTTCCATATATATCGCCCAATACCGAAATTTAGAGAAGGCCCTATCCTGAAATTGTTGATTCACGTTGTGAATATGATTGCAAACCAGGTAGCAAAATTAAAATACTAGCCTAGATATTCATTTAGATCGAAAATCAGTATCTTGATAGATAAAGTTTATTTCAAACTTTCCATTCCGTTATTGCTCTAAAAGTGATTTTTTTTTTTACTTTGGCTTAACTTTAATTATCATGGCGATTTTTAGAATAACATTTAAATTTGTTTTGAAAATTGGACTGTATATAAGGATTTTTTTCAAGTTATGCAAAAAAGTCAAATTTTAATTGCTGAAACTCTTTCCAAGTCAAGGTATCAGCTTCCAGACTTCAGGATCCTGCTCAGACAAGGATAAATTGAATTGAGGTTGTGTCACATAACAGTAACTCTATTTGGTTTACTTTTCTTCTTACAGAAGGACATCACATCTCGAGTTCAGTGGGCTTAAATACTGAATGAATCCTGGCAGTTGCTAGATTAATTTTTTATTAATTATTGTAGGCCCCAAGCCTTCAAAATGATAGAATGCAAACTCCATTCATAGTTTATATGAAATGATCCTCAGTTAAAAATTAAACCTTATTAAGGCTGCGCTTTGCAAAGCACCTTTGTTTAGTTTATGTTTTTGTTCTGGGATTTTCACTTCATTTGCGAAAGAATGTCAGGTTTTTTTTAGGTTTTTTTTTTGTTTTGGTTTTTTTTTGCCTTGCTACAAAAGCAGTGATCATTCAATCTCAATCAAAAAATATATTGGAGGGGAGTGGAATAAGGCTACGTTTCAGATGGCTAATTCTTTGGTTCCATTTTGGTTCATGAATTTTTCTTTTTTTTTTTTTTCAAGCGCTCTTTGCATTTTGTTTACTCTATGTATACCCAAGTTTAGTAGATTATGGTCATATTCAGGTTTAGAGAAATCTGCTTATAGTCGTTATGTTATAAGACATTCTTCAGCATATAGTTTAAGGCAAACCTCGATTTATATGCTGAAAAATATAACTTTTTAACATCAGTAAGAATTTCTTGGTTTTTATTTATTTAATGCGACACTAAGACAAGTAAATTATGCTCAGGAAAATGTCTTTTCCTTTACCGATCATTTGAACGGGCAAACATGCTTGTAGTGTGTAAAGGCATACGTTTCTAATGTTTAGGGCATCAAAAAATTAACAAAGATTTGTTTTTGGCTAGCCCAAACTACTGCTGACGCAACAGGTCTCTGGAACTGGGCTTTCAAATGTGGTACAACAATTCCACTGCCGATAGCGTAACGTCCCCTAAGCTCTATGAGGGTCTTACACAGAGATGATTGCCGCCATCAGACAGGATGTGCCGGTGACATGGTTTGGTTCACAGACTGGATTAGCTGGTTTCGTTGCTTGAAATATGCATGTTGACGTGACTGGTCAAGGTTTCAAGGATTTTTACCTCTCCGAGTCTTGTAGACATTTTTTTTAGCAGAGTCAAATTTAGAGTAGTGTACAAGGCAAGTCTGTGTTTGGCCAGCGATCCAGTCGATCTGATACCAGCGTGGTTTTATATTTAGTGTCGTGTGCAAAATCTTACGTAAGTCATGCAGTGCCGTGTGCAAATCCTGCTAGGCTCATTGAGACTTTTTTTTTTTTTTTACTGCAATGCAACCTAAAAATTAATGTTTGGACATGTCTAGGGTAAGATTAAGATATCAAATTAAAGATATGATCCTTCAATGCAACTGAATGAATAGACCCTAGTTGGTTTTTTTTTTTTTTTTTTTTTTTGGGGGGGGGGGGGTTGTTGTGTTAAAAAAATATTACCGGTACTAAAAAAAACTAGGTCTACTAGAAATAAAGACTGTTTCAATTTTCTCCATGCCTATTTGTAAGTTGCTTTTTTTTCCTGTTTAAGCTCAAGGCAAGCAAAAAAACAAAGATTGTATTTTTTGTGTGTAAAGGACTAAAGAGCGTTGCAAGAACGACCACTCCCACCCACTATAGACTTATTTCTATATTTACCGATATAAACATTAAAAATTTCATAATGTTGGTCAAAACCTGCAGATATGAACAACGAAAATCATACAGTGTATTAATGTAACGTTTAGATCGATTTAACCAGCATAGCAGCGTGAAAGTAACGGACGAGACACGGTCATGAACGGCTGGGAAGCTCCACAGCTTGGGGCGCACGACACAATCATACAGATAAGATGGAGGAAGACTGTTCGATAAGGCGTGCGCAAAGCATAGAAATGAGGATGGTTTGTCTTGTGGGAATTTCCGTGTATGTTAGCATTACCATCATGCACAGCGCACGCTCGTTCCAGTGACAAGCATTACAAAAGCGGCAAATAGCATTGTGGAGTTTTTTAATGTGTCGCTATTGAGCACTTCATGTAATAATTTTTATTACGTGATCGGATGTAAATATATCTTTACTTTGTTGGGTTTTTTGTCCTTCTTAGATTTGTAGGTATTTGTTTTGTGTATGCAATCTGTCCACAACAATTTAGTTTGGGGTTTTTAACCCTCCGCCCCTCCCCAAACCCCACAGTCAATCCGTGGCTTCCTTGCAGATCTCAGACGAGTTCGCAGTCTTATTTGCCACCACCAACACCCCCTTCCGAAGATTGTATGAGACGTGGGGCTATCACTTTATATTAATTCTATTGTACGGGATGACCTCTTCTAACCCCTTTAAAATACTCTGCTTTATGCTTTTTTGGGTGAAAATTTTGAAGGCTTTTTTATAGAACAACAACCAAGTTGAACAATGACATTTTTTCCACTTTCGATATGTCCCAGAAAGCGTAACCCAATTAAACATGATGCAAAACCATACATTTCCTCTGGAGAGATAAATGTACGTGAACAATATAGATTAGTACAATAATTTTTTTTTTAATGCTACCCATTTTTGTCTGTGTTTTGTTTTGTTCAGTGTGATTATGATCTAGGAAACACAGCCATATATTGGGCGAAAAAGGATTAATATTTTTGCATTTTATGTTTTGCTTGGTTCTTTCCTCTTCGTGGTTCCGGCCCGAAGGAGATGGAGCGCCCTAAAATAAATAAATAAATAAATAAATAAATAAATAAATAAATACAATCAAACGTGATTTGTACCTCCCAACTTCTCACTCTTTCTATCATTCTGCTTTTTTTAAAATCTCTTTTTAATATTTCCTGCCCTGTTGTTATTGTTTTCGTGGTGGTGGTGGTGGTAGTGCTGCTGCTTCTGTTTTTAGTTTGAATTGTTTTGTTGCTAAGATGTTTACTTTTTGTGCTCTCGTTCTTCTTTCTTTTCATCTCTCTGTCCATCTGTCACTTCGGCTATCTGTGCAGGCAATCCCTATTCTTCCCCATCTCTATGTCATGCAGGGGGCGCTGGTGGTCCTGAGGCTAGTGAACATACTCTGGCATATTAAAGAACGTTCGAATGCCACCACCAAAGTTTATGACTTGAAGGGGTCACCATAACTGGAAATCACAGTAGAAATAAACGGGCTTATCACAAAGAATCAATGAAATTATATTCCTCTTTTTTTTTTCCTTTCCTCTTTTCCATATTCATCTCACATCCTCCTTCTTTATATCCTTTTTTTTCATTCTGTGTTTTTGCTTATCTGCATTTCGTTTGG
>BLXT01005191.1:846431-857673 GCA_019648995.1 Plakobranchus ocellatus
CCCCCCCCCCCCCCCGTAATATTACATTGTTGACTTGTTATAATAATAATTATAACGATAATAACAATAATGATGTTCATGATAATAATAGTAATAATAATGATGATAATAATAATTGTAATAATAATAATAATAATAACAATAATAATAATGATGATAATAATAATAATCGTCGATGGCATGTTAACTTATTAAGCATTAACTGTAGTTTAAGAATTGTGTTTTTCAAAATCTTGAATGTCATGACATGATAAAATTATGCATGCATGGTCGTTGTTCTGACCTGTTGGGCTAAGCCTCCGCTCACGAAAACTTACCTCATATTCGAGGCTTTAATATACTTACAAGCCATTGCATTCTTCTTGAATTGCAATGCAGGTTAGAAAGCAGCCGAGAGAAGTTGAACGTTTGAAGGAGTCTAGAATGCATACTTTTGCTACAAAACCTCTATTGCAATAACCTATTTTTCTTTAAAATGCGTGATCCCGCGTCAATGGTTGTGAAACTGAAAGAAAATACTTTACAACGGGCTTTCTTTAGGATTTGAATCTGACATTTTATTAACTCTCACAAGGAATAGCGGACATACTGGCACATATATTAGTTGCTTTTTGAAACATATGTCAATAATCGGTAACCGAACAATAGATTTTGTTGGATTCTAAGTGCCTGGAGCTCTCAGTAACCATTGAGTATGCAAATTGGTAAATATCCGGATGACGAAAGAATTTTAATAAATTTCCAAAGTAATGACTTATTGTCGCAGTCTTAAACAGTAAAGCTTACCACTTTGTTACAAGGTGAACATTCAACATTAGATTATCTTGTGAATTAAAAGAGAGCTATAAATGAATTACCGTAGTTGAACGTATTTCTTTTATCGATGTAACGTTCAAACTGGAAAAAATTCTACTATAATTTTAGGGGATGAAATAGACTGATTCATTTATTGATTGTATGTTAAGATTAGTTACCTCTCTCCTTATGTGTTATTGCCGATAATTTTTATTAGAGATAAAGCGTACGAAAAAAACGGGGATTTTAAAAAATCCCCGTTATTACAGGATCCCTGTTATAACCAGGCATATGGTTTCCACTGTGTAGGGTTTATGAAACAGGCGAACCTGGGTGAACCAACATTAACAATATGTTAGTTTGTTACTTGTTAGACAAAGACCCATTTATTTCACTGCAATTGCCAAAACAAGGGCTGCAAAATTGTGTGGCATTTTTTACAGCACTTTGAAAAAAAAATGAAAGAGCCCAATTGTATATCCGTGAAGTAATATATTCATGCCGAGTTGAAGAGCAAGAGAAGGTCCATGAAAAAAAAAAGTCCCTTTCTTCCCTATTTGGTAATGAATGAGCATAAGTTGTTGACGATTGTCCCCTTTATTTTTGTGATTTTATCATCATAGTTAGGTTCGAAACTTTTTTTTTTACTTCTCTCCTAACACATGCATTCACAAGTCTTGCCTTTCAGATTATGTTGGCGGAGTTTAAATTGATCATCTCAAATTCAGCAATGACTTCAGTGATAAAAGACACACGATGAAAACAAAATGTGTCCCTTTCAAACATGATTTAATTAGATGGCTATAACAAGTCATGAGAGCAGTGTATCATCCACAGAATTTCTTTTTCTTACATTTTGGAGTGCATGTCTAATGGTTCTCTATCTCCATGTAATTGAGTACAAATATTATGGCCAGTCGATTTTCTCACCTTCAAAGTCGCATTTACTGTGCGCTACCCACCGACAAGTTAGCTTGATAGTTTGCGTAACAAGACTGGCCTCGTGATTCGCGCGGCAACGGTCACGGTCACGTAATGGCACCCCCCTTTCCCTTATCGAACAGAGCAACTAATGTAAGAGCAGGCTTTAAAGCACAAAAAATAGCTCCGACGCTTCGACAAGTGGCCGACTTGATGTGCGCTCGTACCAAAGAAAGAGAGTATTTCAAAACATGTATTGTTGGACACTTTAACTGCTGCCTCCAATGTGCGCCTACACTAACTGCTACAAACAGTCCGTCTCGTCGGCTATACAAGCCGCATAGCCTCCGGTGTGGGTTTTCCTTCAGGCTTTCTTGTTGGGTAAAATAAAGTAACTGTGACTGACAGTCCTCCACGCCAGCTACCACAAGTCAGCGTCGTCTCCAGTATTTTGCCAGCGTTATATAAATATCTCTAATAGCTCTAGTTATTATCGAGTTTGGCAGTTTTCCGCTTTTCTCTCTGTTTAAACCATTGATATCTTGCTACATCGTTTATTAAGACAGATATCATTTTTGCAACAATGCAATGACCACACGCTTATACATTTTGTATACACACACAATTTCCTTCTTTTTTTTTTTTTTAACAATCAATTACATGTACACATGTACATGTTACAGCCAAAACACCGAACGAGAAACGAATCAAATGGATTTTCCGTCCAGGAGTCGAAAAAGGTCAACGTTTATGCTCTACAGCTACAAACCCGGAAGTTTAGCACTGATGTTGTGAAAACTAGCTGTGACGATACCATTATATCATGTGTCAAATTTTTACAAAAAATCACATGTTATCTATTGGGTGTTTTGTTTGTTGTTTGTTTTTTTGGAAAGGGGGGAGGGGGGGTGGTTAATAAATTTATTGGTTGGAGAGCATTACTATCTCGACATCTTACACACTACTAATGATAATGTATCAAAATAATGCGGGGGAAAAATGTGTAATGAAAAACTTTTCAATCAGATTTAGCGCTCCGTAAATCTTCTGTTTTCAGATATACATATCCATAACCTAACACTTTTTGAGGAAATAATATGAGTTCTTGCATCGAAAAGAGTTTTTTTTTAAGCAAAGGGGCGTAAAGTGAAATTATGAAAGAAGAAGAAAAACTGAATATCGTTTCTAAGAAGTAAGAAAATCGCTGAACCCAGTACTTAAATGGTGCGAGTTCGACTACTCAAACTATATAAATGCTTACATGTCACCCAGGTTGCTTACGATACGCTCTTTCTGCTCTAGTGTAGTCTGCAGCACTTGAGATTGAGAACCGAAAGGAAGATGTGAACGAGAAAATCATTTCCTTGTTGAAATGTCATCTTGTTTTTTACCATTATAATCCGTTCCTATTTCAACAACTGTTTCTTAAATGTTTTTATTAAGAGAAAGTACCAGTGTTGTACACTTGTTCTTTCTTTAAACCAAGGACGATGCTTTTCAGTGGCATAGATCTAGACAGCCAGACTTTACTACAGTTTTAGATCTAGATCAGACTACAAGGTTGGATCAAGATTTAAAACCTATCGACCTTATCAAGACTTATATATATAGATCTATCTATGTCTAGGTAAGATTTAAAGTCTAGAGTTTTTTTTACGAAATTTATTATGACCAACGCTAGTATAATAAGCAAATATTGACTGGGCAAGGAAAGCTATCATCAAGCATTATAAATTAGATCTAGATTTAGGCCGACTTTATTTTCCCGAACGTTCGGATAAATAGAGATCTAGAGTGTGACCTTATTTTCCCAAGCGCTTTATTTTTACAAAGAAAAAGAGGGAGAGAGTTTAGTAACGCCAGCATACTCACACACATACTGCACGGGTCCCTTAAAGTACCATTGCGTTTGTTTTGCCTAGTGTTCTGGAAAGTCATCACTTCGTTATAATTATTTTAAAATTAACAAAGTTTGTGGCTTCTTGTATGTATAGAGCCATACAAGGTACACAAAGATCTAAAAAGGGAAGTAGCCTACTGTGCTTCTCATTTTGTAGAAAATTCTGTTAATGCCCAATCATTGATAACTCTAATGCTGCCATCTCCTGTGGATAAAGAAGACTCAAAATGTGCTGAAATTGTACAGTGAATTGATGGAAGAATTGATATTGATTTGCGACCATTATACTAACTAGTTTGCTTTTTTTAACGGCTTGAAAGATTTTTGGTCTTAAGACTTGAAGCTAAAAATTTTGCAGCATTTTCTCTATATTTGATTTTACCTTCCAGTTTTCCCAGATATGGCATTATAAAATATGTCTGAAATGTTCAAACCCTCTAGATATGTGATTGGTGTTAAAGGATCAATAAAATCCAGATGGGTCCCTCCGGATATCTGAGGTTTTTCATCTGCATCGTATTCTAATCTATTTAGGGAGTGATTGTTATCTTCAAGACATATGTCCATCATGGCACTCAAAAGTCTGAAAGGGGATAGGAGCAGTACGGTCTCAACGACAGCCCTAGCACGCACTTTGCCTATTACCCCAAAGAAAAACCAAGATGATAACATCAAGAAGGTTGCAGTCACGATGCCTGACTTAAACACCAGTGAACAACAAGGTCAGCTCATCGAGTTTGATCAGGTCAGTGAAGAAGTTTTCATTGAAAAATAAGTAAATTAATCCTTAGATTCAAATATATGGCTAAGTCCACCAGTATTGTTTACAAAAAGTAAAATTAATGACAAATTTTCATTTTATTTTCACATTGGTTAGACTATACAGGTCTTAAAGAGCACTATTTGATTTTTCATGTATGTAAGTTTCAGACCTTGATGATGCAATAATGTCACTCAAGAACGTGAGGAATGTGACAGTGAAAAACAAAAACTTAAATAGAATAAAATGAACACCTGAAATACAGAAGTACACATAATGTCTGTACTTGATTTATTTCCTTAAAAAACACCATTAAAAAAAAATTGGTTAAAAATCAATATTATATGAAATAAGAGCTATGAATCGTGAGGAATGTTGCCCTTCATAAATGGACAAAATTTTCCTTTTTTATTTTCTCTCCCTATTAAAAAAAAATACATTTAATTTACCAAAAGGAATCCTGACAAGTAAGAGAAGAAGAGCGAATTACATACAAAGATTCTTAAGGAAAAGAGAATGTTTATATGAAAAATATTAATTTTTTTTCAAAAAATTTGTGAGGAATGTTTCCACGAAAGCATGGACAAACATGGTACTAATTCTAGCATTCCTTATTTTAGTATTCCTAAATACAGATTCCTCCATACAATAGTATTAATATGTTTAACAAATAACCCATGCAATTTACCACATACTTTTTATCAAAATTTTAAGAAAAAGTGTAGGACTTTATAATAACAGCCAAAAATGTGAAAAACGCAAGGAATGCCACAGGACAAAAAGTAGATCTTCAAAGTGTTATTTTTTGTCATCTAATACATTTATCTGACTGAAATGGAGTCAAAAGACTTGAATCATGAATATTTAAATCAATAGAACCTTTGTGAGGAATAACAACGATTAAAAAAGTTTAAATCGGGAAAACAAATGTCAGGAATGCTACTTGGACAGACCAAATTACCATTCTAAAAACATTCCTCACATGTCTTCATTAACTCTAGACCTATAATGTTATGATGTTCTTAATCAACATATTTATTCCTGAACACTTCAAATATGTAAAATTACATAAACGATTAAAAAATTTATCGATGAGTATATTTGTTATAGTGAGTTATGCCAAGAACGTTCGCTGGACGAATTATTCGTAATTACCCATCTTTACTTTCATCTAACTTTATAACTAGAGTAATGCTAATCTACTTATGCAAGGAGCTGTGCACATCGTTTAACACGTAAACAATGATTTCGAAGTGTTATTTAACTCATAGGAATGCATTAAAATGTATTTAAAGCCCTCCAAAGAATACTTCCTTCGATATAGTAAAAAACGTTCGATTATCTTTTTTTAAGGACGACATTTTAATTTTACAACTTATGGGAGCGGCCATGTTGCTTGGAAGTGGAAACGACTGGAAATGGCCGTTTGACCTTCATAAAAAGTATAAGGCACTTGTTCCGGTATATTTACGAAACACTCTAGGCTTAGCCTTGTTATTTGTGTGAGAATCGTTCTCCACGATATCGGACGAATGTTTAGTGCTTGTAAAAACCAGCACAAAAACAAAGATTTAAATCGAAATCGGAAACCTTGGCTTACGTTTATGAATGGAATAGTAAAATGCAATCGTTTTTTCGGCATTTGTTTAATCACCACATTCGTTTTTTTTTGTGTTTTGGGGTTTTATTTTTTGACACAAAATGGACGAACGGTAATCACGTTCCTCACGGGATTTCAGCAGCGCAGAACTTGGATTATTTTGTTTAGAATTATTATTTTACATCGGGATAGAGTAGATGGGTTTTGCCTTGCTTCAATAACACACATCGTTAATAAAAACAGCTAAATTTAATACATTAAAACCAATGGTAGAAAATCGACTCATGGCCATGTTACTTTCAGTAGGGCAAAAAACAACATTCTCATGACAAAACTTGAATGCAAAGACAACAAAAACTGTATTAAACAACTTTTTAAGCTTAGGCAAGCTTGCTCATTATCAATCAAACATATTTACACTTAGTACAATTTTTATTATTTTGTTGAATTTGTGCTATTGGTATTTAAAATAAAACAATTTTATGTAAACAATACTGGTGGACTTAGCCATATATCTCAGTAAAAATTCAGTTATGGGATCAATTAGTCAATAAAATGCACTTCAACCATTTTTAATATGTTGAGTTCATGCTATCTGACCAAAGCAAATGATTCTCCTTGACTTGTTAACTTAAGTTCTGTCATTGTTATTATTAATATTTGACTTTGGTCAGAGCCCTTTGATCAATAATGATCTTTCGAAAAAAAATATATACAATCCGTCATATCTTACAACACACTGATTTCAGCTGTCACGTGTCAGATGAATGATCCAGCACACATCAATGAGTTTATTACAAATGAGAAAAGTAGGAAATGTGGGCTATATATTGATATATTTCAACATTTATTGCCCAATCATTATCTGAAGACTCTAAGATTTCATCATCATCCTTGTTGGCAGAGTTATTGTTAGTTAATTTTGTTTTTGTGCATTACAAAAATCATCATTAATAAGAATGAATTGTTCAGTATCATCAATGGCAGTTGAAATGAAGCACTGTTAATTCCATTTTAAGAACCATCTTTGTTTCATCTGTGAAAATTTCATGGTAATAGAAGAAAAATATCATAGAGTATAAAAATGATTGAGATCAGTACACAGAAATGTGAAATTTACCATCAGTAAAGCTTGAAAACTAACATCATAGTAAATGCAGTTCTGATGCAATTTTTCAAAACTATCCTTCATAATAGTGATTTCCTTTTTTGAGCATTTTTTTTTAGACTATAAAATATGGAGCTGCACACATGTGTAGCTTCCATTATCATTTTTCTGATAAAGGAGTCACCATTCTTAGATTATTTTTGTCAGGCATACACACAATATGTTTTTTTTAAAGATACCTTTGGTTTTTTTTTAAATTTCAGACCATGTCATTGGAAGCCATAATCAAAGATATTTGCCAAAAGTAAGTTCCTTTTTTTAAACAGATTGATGTTCTGGTAGTATGATATTCAATTTTAAATATTTTCAGCTTAAGTTATATGAGGGTGAAGGGCACAATCGTCATCATTGTAATAATCAAACATTTTTTGTTAAGTCCTATCCAAAAAATCAAATTTTTCAATGTGCAATTCTAGAGAGTTTCTGAGTGTAGTCAGGAAATGAATAAAGCTTCATTTGAAGATTATCAGTTTTATATCATTCCCTGCCGCATGATTTTTAAAACCAAGAAATATTTTTTCTGAATATGATGACAGAGACACTAAGAATCTGGTCATCCGTCAGCACCTTAAATTTGCTCACTACAAATGCAAGAGACAAGGATCTGTTGCACCCGAGTCTTGTGGTGATGTCTAACTTGCTTTGAATCATACCCTCACTTGTACTAATTTACTCTTTTTAATCAGTCGCTGATACTTTTTATATTCATACAATTTATTTTTTAAAAAAAATCTCTTCAGGCTCTAACTGTTATCCCTTTTGCATATTGTGGAAAAAACTAAAATATCTTTGCTTTTGAAATTTGATCTGATTTTTTGATTTGTTTTTGTGTTTTTTGTGGTTTTTTTTTACATATACATGGGGGTGATGAATGGATCTGTGTAGACCGTAAGAGTTTTGTACTTTGTTGTTTCTGTTTAGATTTCTTTATTACTATTTATATATATATATATATATATTTGTCTCCCTTACAATTTCAGATGGAGTCTCACCGAGCCGAAGAACTATGCATTGAGGTTCAATGAAACCAATCAAAAGATGTACATCACTGAGTCTGTAAGTTTGTGGGATTTTTTTTTTTTTTTTGGTTTTTCTTTTTAATAATATGATTTTTACAGCTAATATTTTAAATAATTGCAAGAGTTGGGCTGATCAAATGTCTCAACCCCGTCTGTAAAGAGGTAATGGAAAAGAGGACTGAAGAAAAGCAAGGGAGGTGAAACAAGTTAGAATGTAGCTGGAAGAAATCAGACAAATCTGCCTTCAGTTGAAGGCTCTAGAGGGGTTGAGGATGGAGGATGGACGATGTGTATCCTCAAATTCTTTTCTTTTTTTTTTTTTTTAAAGAAATACAGATTTTGATAATAGCTCAGGATTGAATATTCATTTTTTTTCTTTTTTGTGTCTGTGTTTTTTACTTCATGAATTGTTTCCATCTTGTGATTTCTGCGATGAAAACATTTGTAACATTAAGTCTTTTCTCTCTTCTCAGAACCGTAATAACATTCGTGATGGACAAGTGCTCAACCTAACACCATCTGCTGTAAGTGTAAAAAAAACAATCAAATTCTGTTATGTATATATTGAATGTACTGCTTGCAAGCTGTTCGTTTTTTGTTTTGTTTTTTTTTTTTTTCAAGTTTGTACCATAGAGATGGACAAAATTCGTACATCCAATGCTTTCAACCCATTTTTCGAAACATTAAGAAAAAAATATCATGTTTTAACCCCTTCAAGACGAATTTGTTTTTGGGTGTAGATGGAATTCATGCCGAAAAAACAAGAATAGAGAGGCCTGTCATCGCGGATATATATTGGCATATGTGTGGATGGGAATGAAAATTAGAGCCTTTATATCGGCATATGTCAGGAATGTGTTGATGAGAGGCAACAGTTTTTTTTGGGGTTTTTTTTTGCTTTTTTTATCAAATTGTTTTGAGGTGATTGAAAATTATTGTGAGGATTATGTTAACAGGGATGCCAGTTTTCCGATTTCAACAGGATTTCCGACTTTTTGCCTCATTTTTATTACTTAAAAGTCAATTATACTTTAAATACAGCTTTGAAAAAACTCTTTATTACCATACAAGTTTCCTGCTTTTTTGTCAGAGGCCACTGGCATCCCTGTGTTAATATCTTTAGATTTGTTACTAAAACATAAGGGTTGCACAGACTTTATGAGTTGAATGTTATTCAAAAGCTTTTAAAAAAAGTGATTTTATTTTTTAATGAAAAAAATGTAGAGTAGAAGGAGACCAAAAGATTTAGAAAATGAATTTTGAAAACTGTAGATAATTTGTCTCATCCTTTTTTGGAATTGATAGTCCAGCTTTTAAGATTGAATTACACATAAATACAAAATATTCCAGCTTTTAAGATTGAATTACACATAAATACAAAATATTTGAATAAGATTTTCTCTCATCCTGTTACCTCTGGCTTATTGCAGGGTCAAACAGCAAGGCAGATCCAACAAGCTCTGAGTGGATCAAGACTAGAAGATAAAAATACTGCCTTGCGACAGCTCTCTTTCCTTGCGTCCGATTTCACTTTTGCCATGGAATTTATCAGGATAGAAGCACACAGGCTGATTATAGACATTGTTCAAGGGGGAAACTTGTGAGTGCTCTATTTTGGCAGTGACAGCAGTAGCCTACATTTGCTCTACTCTCATTTTGTTGGCTTGAACTCAAAGCGTTTCATATTCTTGTTTGCCTCTAATTTTTTAAGCTTCTTTTGTTAAACAAAAAATTCAAATGTTGTCAAAATCCAGTGCAAAATGAACAACTTGAGCGTGGTTTCCTTCATTTTCCTCACTTCATGCCCTTGCATTGTAGAGATCCTAATTTTACTATTGTGTGTAATGCTTTGGTGATCTTGCCTATTTATCCTGTATAAGTTGCATAGTTTTTTTTACTCTAGACCCAACTTAACTCGTATGTCTTTATTCAATCATAAAAAAAATGGATTGATGAGGTAGGGCAAAGTTCACTTAGATTTTTTTTATTTGAAAAAAAAAAGATGAATGGGAGAGATGTTAGGACATGGTTCTTGTTTCTGTGGAAAATACCATATGTACTTATCCAACCTGACATGGTTACCTTACTGCTTTTCTTTTTACCTCTGTTAAAATAGCAAAGGCGACCCATTGGCGTACACTCTAAAGTCATTTGTCTGCCTTATGGACCACGCCATCATTTCCTGGGAAATACTAGATGTTGACTTCATCAAAAAGGTATACATATTTTCTAATTTTTTCCTTCATCATGAATTATTTTTCTAGAATTTTTTTTTTTTTTAAAGTTTTTTCGGTGTTGTATCTGGTACTATTTGGAGGTGTGATGTGAAACAGTATGTAAAACAAGACAAGGCCTATCACCAAGTCAGGCAGCATTAGTTTAAAAAAAAAATGTTACAATTCAAAAACAGGATGTTGTTTACAGATTAGTGATTTTCAGCATTGATTTGGGGCTGTAACAGTGGTGGGACCGCTAGCAATCTCATCCCAGAAGCTGCAGGGATTTTTAGGTTGCCTGTTCCAGTTTGACCCTGTCACAGATACCCTGACCTGAAAACGATCTAATGGATCACCTTATAGTGGACAGGCTACATACACAGAACAAAAATTAGCATTGATTTGGTGAAATATGCATTATATTCCTCTCTTCCTCAGGTGGCTGACTGTGTCAGTGTTTCATCAAGCAATCTGGACCCTTCCTGTCTTCAGTCTGCTCTGGCAATCCTAGAATCTGTCGTCCTTCACTGGTAAGATTTGTTCTATGTATCAGTCAGGAGTATCTTGGTGCAACACATCCTGTTTTTGTTATGTCTTATCATTTGTGAACTCGTCTTTTCTTTTGATATCAATTTCTATCCATTTTTTAATCCATTTTAGCTTTGCCTTTCAGTATCATTCATCTGTGCGTGTGGGAGGGGTTGTTTTTTTTTTCATTTATCGTGAAATATTTTAAAATTTCCTATCCCATTATTTGTGGATCAGTTGGTCTCACCCATTAGAATGAAATCAGCGGCTCTCCAATTGCTCGTGAAAGATTTTTGTCATTTCAACTGTGGTTAGTCAAAACTTAATTTAATTTC
>BLXT01005191.1:866824-888039 GCA_019648995.1 Plakobranchus ocellatus
CAGTCAAAACTATCCTCCTACATGCTCTGTCTTTCTTTCTGTCTTTTTTTTCCCCTCCTTTACTTCCCGCCTGCTCCCTCCAAAGTCATCATTCTGCAGCTGCAGGGCTAATATGTAGTATACAGTTATTTTAAAGCTCTTACTTTATAGTGACAGTGTTGGTTTTTTTTTTTGCAAATGCTTTTTAAACATTTCATAAAAGAAAAAATATGTTAACCTTTTTTTTTTTATTATACAGACATAATTTAATTCTATACGCTATGTTATTTATTTTGATTCTTTTTATCACTCAGATGAAGAGTGTGTGTACTTTTTATGAATCAGTCAGGTTTTTGATTTAAAAAAAAAAAATTACACTCGAAGGAAAAAAACTTATGAAGAAAAACATTCCCCTCCTACTTGCATTTCTTTTCACTTTCTCTTTTCTCGCCATGTAAGAAAAAATAGTTCAGCTTGTAAATTTGTATGCCCTTTTACTATGGTTGTTTGTATGTTGTTGTTTTTGTCAGTGACTTGAGGAATCAAATAAAACCAGAGATTATGGAGTTGATCAAACAACAGCGACTGAACTATCTTATCAGTGGGACCAGGTTTGCCAAGTACAACGTCAGAAGCGGTCGCATTCGAGGTAAATCTGCCATTCTGTGGATGAGCTTGAGAAGAATATCAATATTCTGTGGTTTGGTTAGAAATAGCATACAATTTATCAAGTCATCAAATGCATGTCTTCAAAAACACACAGGACGTACTCAAACACTTGGATTCTTCTAGCAGTGTAACTTTTAAACTTTTAAACCTGTTGTCAAGTGAAGCTCTTTGTATTAATGGTGTTGCTAATCATGTAGGTGCCACAAGGGGCACATATACAGTGCAATCCAGCTATATCGACATTAAAGGGGCTGTTGACCTTAAGTTGATGTATCAAATGTCCCAGGGCCCATGAGGAAAATACAATCTCTTGGTAAAGTTATCAATCTCACATCCCATCCGTCTTTTTTTTTATTTTTAGTCGGTGTTTTTGAAGCTATGTTGCCCTTTCTGCACTTTCAAATATAAATAAACTGAGGCTATTGAAACAATTTTCTCTTCTAAGTATGGTAATGATGCAGTGAAACCAAAATATACAGTTTGCATGAAAGCAAAATTAATCCTATAAATGTAGAGTTTCATGGAGGCCCAAGAAGTCAGTATGTTTAAAAAAAAAAAAATTCCAGAAAACATGCGGAAATGAGAATAATTGTATTTTGAACAAGCAGAGATAAAGTACTGGGACTAAGTTAATACCTCAACAAATGCAGAATATTGATATAAACAATGCCAATATAAATATAGTGTACCATATTTGGGTGGTGTATGCTAACACCCCAAAAAATATATTTCTGTGTTTGTTGAAAGAAGACGGTGGAATGTGTTTATTTTGGAGCGCTCACGAGTGAGTTTTTAAAACAATGGTAGATGGTTTTCAAGTGATGATGAATTTTTTTTTTTTTGCCATTATTTTTCAGACAAGTTTTGGTTCTGGCGTTTGGCTCCTAACCATAAAGCTCTTCACTATGGAGATTGTGGCGAGTCGGAAATTCTTCCTCTTGAGCAACTGCCAAACAAGCGTGAGTGAATGATGGTCTGAGAAAAAGAACAAGAGTATTTATCTCTCTGGTTTTACTTTCTTGTGCTGAGCTGTTTCTTAATTGTACTTATGTCCAAATGTTTACCATCTGCCACATGATAAATTTAGGTTTTTTTACTTTTATTTTTTTTTTGACAAGTACTAAAATTTGTACACTTCCCTAACTTTTACATTCCACAATTTTTCATTTTCATTGGAAAATCCTGAACATTGTTTTTTCTTTTTTTTTTTGAGTGTGTGTTTTTAAAGAAATACCTTTGAAAAAAAAAAAAAACTGTCAGCCCATAAACTTAAGGCCTAACCCTCCAATTTGCAACATTTGTGTCACTGACTGATGACTGCAGACATCACACCAGAAGACTAGGGTATTTTTAAACTGACCTCGTAATCAGAGAGACAAGATGTAGTTAAAATAATGAGGGCAACATTGAAATTAGCAACTCAAACTGAGGAAGTCCATGCAGTAGATTGTGAATATAGATGTAAAGGAATTTGAGGCCTTTTGTAATTTATAATACTATAAATGATTGGATAAATTTGATAAACAATTATATGGGTTGGATCCTACATGCACAATAGATTTGATAGAGAGAGGCACAGCATTGGCCCAGTGTTCTGGGCTGCTTTCCATTCGACCTTATATTCTTTCCCATCTGAAAGGTACATCTGTATAAATATAAAAACAAATTCACTGCTTTTTTTTTTTTGGTGGTTGTAGTTTGGAAATAGAGTCTAATTACATTAACATTAAAATGCATTTTTTTTTTTTTTGGCTGATTTTGTCCCTCATCAAGGCCTGATGCTCCTCACTTTTGCACTGGATAATCCTCAAAATTACTTTTAATGGTAGGCCTTTCTGGATTTTTAGTGCCATTATTTTTAAAATCTTGAATGGAATCCTTTTGGTCTTGAAAATTTTATTATGAATTTTTTTTCCCCCTGTCTGCTTTAGTTCCACTGGCGGATATTCAGAAACTTCAGGTTGGCCAGGAATGTCCACACATCAACATAAAAGCCAAGCGTAGTGTGAGTCTTTACACTGTAAACATAAACCAGTCCATTTCAAAGCTAGTAAGTTCAGAAGTTAAATTGTCAAACGGTGGTCCAATTTTTTTTTTTTTCTTTTTAAGATTTCTTCTAGGAACATTTTTAAAACATTCACTGTAGTAGGATCATTTGTTTCCTGGATCTTTTTTAATCCTGTTTGAGAAATTTGTGCTTTACATTGTCTTACAAAATGAATGTTGCAGGAAATTTTAAGTGAGCCATTTTTTTTTCAGGAATTACAATCAAAGAAAGCTCTTTTACTTTTTTTTCTTCAGGCGGCCAACTCTAAACTGGCATTTTCTCTCAAGTTTGAGAATGAGGAGACAGATCCTATTTGCTTCCTGGCTTCGTCAGATTCAGAGTTTGATATGTGGACTGACGGCTTGAACCATCTGCTGAATTGTGAGGTCGGTAAATAAGCATGGGATGTGCAGTTTTTGTCTTTAGACTTACAGTCACAAAAGTTCAGCTTTTGAAGTTTTTTGTACCTTATGTTGTTGCTTCAAAGAAGTTCATCTTCTCTCACCAAGTTTGCTGCAGGGATCATTGGCTGGGAGCTGGATGAATGCCGCAAAGTATATATCAAGGAGAGAATAAATGATAGGATCCCACACTTTTTGTACAAGAGAGGGGCGCGTTGGGATTTTGGTATCTTTCTGTGAAAGCTAAAAGGATTTTTTTCACTAAGGGTACTGGTTCAAATCCTCTCCTTACTGGGCCCCAAAGTTGCGTGGGAGCCAAAATTCTATGTGATCATGAAAAAAAAAAGTACATGTAAAAATCTTTAAAAACTGAAATCTGTCAAGGAGTTGACATAATAACTCTTCATATGATATATGGTACTCAAAACTATCAACAAATCCTATGCTTTTCTCTGCTTTCCTCGAAGGTGTGGCTTCCCTGTGATATATCTATTGTCTTGTGGGTTGCAGCTAACGTATTTATTCATTACTAGAATTGCAAGCCTTTCTCCTTTTTTTTTTGCCCAGCAGTGGGGTAAAAACATCCATTTACTGCTGGTACTAAAAGCTTTAAATCCTGAAATGGGGTAAATACAGCCATTCATGAACATCCACTTATTGCTAGTACTACTACTAGAACCTTTATATCCTGAAATGGGGTAAATACAGCCATTCACAAACATCCACTTACTGCTAGTACTACTACTAGAACCTTTATATCCTGAGATGGGGTAAATACAGCCATTCACAAACATCCACTTACTGCTAGTACTAGAACCTTTATATCCTGAGATGGGGTAAATACAGCCATTCACAAACATCCACTTACTGCTAGTACTAGAACCTTTGAATCCTGAGATGGGGTAAATATAGCCGTTCTCTAACTCTTATTTCCCTCAGATTGGGGCAATACATCCATTCGTTTTTGATATTGTAACTTTTATGCCCTGCTTTGGGGTAAATACATCGACTCACCATTCAAGCTTTATTTGCAATCTTTATATCTGTAAATTGGGGCAATACATCCATTCATTTTCCGGATTGTATCCGTTATGCCCTGAATTGGAGTAAATATTCCCAATTACTATCAGCAATACAACTATCATGCTCTGACTTAAGGTTAGTGCACATATGTGTTCACAATAGGTTTTACTACCTTACTAGACGTATCCATTTACTAATGGTTTTACATCGTTTGTGCTCTAATTTTGGCTAAATACATCCTTTTCACTATTGGCATAAAACCTTAATATTCTGAGCAAGGCTAAATACAACCATTCACTATGAGTATTACCATTGCTGTGTCCTGAGTTTCAGTAAATACATCAAGTCACCATTGGTTTTACAACCTTTATGTTATAACATGGGTAAATCCACCCATTTCAGTTGTTATTAAAAATCTTTATGCTCTCAACAGATGACCAGTGGTCAGGTGAATAAAGACTTGGAGACTTTGCTTTCCATGGAGATCAAGATGCGTATCCTGGACACAGAAGGCATTCCCATCCCACCAGAACCTCCGGAGCTTCCTCCACCACCGGACAATTATGACTTTGCCTACCTGAACCTGTGACGCAGTTAGGGAATTTTTAAACAAATTTTTAAAAGTTAGTTTGTGTATTTTAAATGTGTTTTACATGCGTCTAGACTCAAACTGACAATCCTGTCTTCCCAGTCAAGTCCAAATAGTTTTGTGCAGTTGCTATGAAAGATTCTTCAACTTTTTTTTTTTTTTTCAATTCTGATTTTACTGGAAAAGTTATTTTGAATTGTTCAAAGTTGTATGTTTTTTGTTTAATAGTATTTTTTCACACAGGCATTTAATCAAAGTTAATGTGTTTCTAGATGTTGCGTTTTTTTTTCTTTAGTTATTGTTCAAGAAAAAGAGGAAGAATATCTCCTCTTTCTCTTCTACCCTCCCCTTTCCTTTCTCTCTCTCTTTCTAGCAGTGAAAAGGAAATTGGTGAGTTTATATATGTGTTTATATGTGAAGAATTTAGTGTGCATGGTTTGGGCATGCACACACACACACACAACTTATACATAAGTCGTAATGTATATTCAAGCACAAAAACGATCTTAAATTAAAGTAAAAAGTAAACTGGGTCCCACACTCAGTCCACTGATTGTTCTTGGCATACGGCATGATGAGGCTGTTTGCCATTGCTTTCCTCGCCGCCTTTACTTTCGCCGAGTCTTAAAGAGAAAGCTACCCATTTGAAATGAAAAATTGACTTGGCTCGGACTAAGATTCAAACCTATGACCTTTGATTGGTAGCCAACTGCCCTACCAGATGAGCCACTGCTCACCCCAATCTTAAATTACAGTTGTTAAAATAGCTCCAACCTTTCTGTCTGGAACTTTTCTTGAGACTTTCTCTTCACAAAGGATTGACCCTGTTTCACTGGAGATTTTCTTTTTTAGAGAAGACTCACTTTGAGCGACAGCAACTCTGTTAATTAATTTAAAGAAAGGAATGAAGATGGAAAAAAAAAATTGTTTTCTTGGTGCTGCATTTGAAATGATTTTGCTGATTTACATATATTTTCTAACCGCTGATTGCTTGAAGAGGTGGAGAGCTATTTGGTATTGATTCTTTTTGGCTGTGTTTGTAAAGTGTTTCTTGTTTTGTTTTGTGACTCTATTGTACTATTGGAAATACTATGCATCATCTTAAGATTTTACAGACTTAAAGCCTTAAGGTGTAAGATTTTTTTTTTTGGACACATATTGAAACGGTGCTATTTCACCATCTGTCTTGCAACCAGTCAGAATGCTTCACTCGTCACATTTTACACATTTTTAATCAACGATTTATGGAACAACTCCTTCTAGTTCTAGGTTTGTGGTTTTTCTTTCTTTTTGCTGATGATTTAAGATGTGTTGATTCTGTACTGAGATAAAAAAAAAAAAAACGTTTGAACATGAAAAAGAAAAAAAAAATGTTTTTATGATTTTGTTGTCTGAATCATTAAGACTGGTCTCAAGGTAGTTGATTATTGTTTGTTTGGTTGTTTCATTGCAAGCATGGCAGCTGATCCATGGTATTTTGTTATCAATCCCATGCATCCCCAGTTTTCGATAAAGGCCTTAGCTTTAATTGATGATGCTTTTTTTTGTTTATTGCGCTGCCTACTTAAAGTTAAAAGTATTTATTGGCTTGGTGGCTCGGAATATATTTGGCATTTTTTTTTTTTCAGAGTGTAAAAATAGTTTGGTTCAGAAAGTGTTGCATAGGCTTGGGTCTTGCCAGTTTGTTTCATGACATATTGGTTTAATTTAGGGTGTGTTGGTTGCATTTACAGAGGTGTAGATTTATTACAAGACATGTTAGTTTGCCTCAGAATGTGTTAGTTTGACTCGGGACATCCTAGTTGCCGCTGGATGTCCTTCCCTTAGGACGTATTAATTTGACTTAGGGCATGTTAGTTTGACTCAGGATGTATTAGTTTGACACAGGAGGTGTTAGTGTGTGACTCAGGGTGTGGTAGTTTGACTCAGAACATGTTAATTTGACTCAAGCATCAGGATGTCTTAGTTTCACACACCGCGTGTTAGTTTGACCCAGGATTGTTAGTTTGGCACAGGACATGTTAGTTTGACCCAAATGTGTTTTTGTTTTGTTCATGACCAGTTTTGCCCAGGATGTCTTTTTATTGGTATGATATGAGAACATGATAGTCTAGCTTGGAATGATCCAATGTTCTGAATGCACCCTGAAGGATATTGCTGACAGCTAAAGGAATGAGACAAATGCCAGCAGTTTAATTTTGCCTATGCAATGCATTCATTTCTGTAGCCTCTGTTGAATGTTTATAATTACATGTAAAGATATTTTGTTGTTTACAATAGGTTCATATATGATATATAACATGTACTTCAAGTCAACATAATTCTCGTATTTTTTCTTCTATTTTTTGTTTGTGCAAACATGGTTTTGGAAGCTTTACAAACTCGATCATTCCACCCTTGAGCTGCACAGTCTAGGCATTGTTCATCCAACTCTTTTGTGTATTGGAAGTCAACGTTGTTTGATTAGTGTAACACTTGTACATTATCCCTCTACAGTCTTAGAACTTTTCTTAACTCACTTTACAATGTAATGAAGTAGTGGTACCAGAGATGGAGAAATCAAATGGAGAGGCAAGACTTCGGAAAACAAGAATCACATAATAAAATAAAACACTGTAAAACCAAAAAATATGTACACCAAAACATGGGGCCAAACCTAACTAATTCCCCGAGATCTTTTGTTTTGGCTAAACCAATTTATGTTTAACCAAAATGATGAGTAAAGTCCCTAGACTTTCAGGTTAAAAATGTTCCATCATTGAATTCTATTTTGGAAGTAAACATTCTGTCCTTTATAATCTGGATATTTTTGTTTTACTACAAAGGGCTGTGAAACTATTCACCTATTGGCCACATTTATGATTTATTATGTGCATATGCATTTCTTAAAAACTTTTGCATGATTTTTAAAATGTGTCTTCTATTTGACATATATATAATTGTTGCTTATGTCCTTTATTTTATTTACTGTTTGTCTACTATGGCAGGACCATACAAATACTTAAGATATAAAAAATTCTGGGTTTTTTTTTCATTTATATAGCCTTATAAGTACTTGTTTGCACAGTTGTCACTGCTATATACTAATGAGAGAAATTATGAACGTAAAGATTGAGCCAAAATTTGTCATACCTCACAATGTCGATGAACTTGAAATTAACTTTCTAACGTCATGGATTTTTTAGAATGAAATATTAGGTTTGAATAGAGCCATGCTTAAGATTTTAGCCGTGTTGCTGATTACTGAATGAATCATTTGTGCTGAGATTGATTCCAACTGTTGTTGTATGTGAGGCATGGATATTCTGTGCTCAGACTCTTCGAGGCATGAAGAACATTGGCTATGCGACTACAAAACTGTCTCACCAAGTGTCATTTTGTTAATGTATTGATGGTGATATTAGAGATAATAAGCACCAGCACAAACAAGCTCATCTATTCAACATTGATTTGGGGGGGAGGGGGGGGGGAGGCGCATATTTTTTTATCCTAGCTTGTATACTCTTGCCATGAATTGTAAAAATGGAATAGATCCTTTAGTACTAGTCAGTCAAGTTGTTAACTTACAGTGCAGTCCACGTTACTCAAGCTAAATTGTACATGTTTGTTTGATCCCACTGGATGAAGAGAGGAAACAGTGGGATTTTGCTTGTGTGTTTGAACATACAGTTTCGCACTGTTATTAGTATAGAAGTGTTTTCTTCGACTTGCTAGCAAATGATGAGCTATGCACTCTTGTTATCTTGCCATATGATTTATGAACTTGAAATATATCTGTAGTTTTAATATATACTTTAATACAGTGGAACTTGGCTACAATGGGACCCATAAGGGCATGGTGCGCAGTCCCATTATAAGCAAGGCCCGTTGTAAAAATAAAAGAAAGATATCCTTGAAAACGGCACCTTACAAAAATTACCCCCCTTTAATAAGCGGCTAGTATTAAACGTGACCCTTTGCGTACATCGTATTATATTTTTCATTGCATTGTGTGTGTGTGTGAATTGTTTTGTCTGTCTGTATTTATTGGTTTATGGGTTGTTTTTTTTTGTGCGTATGTCTTTTGTGTGGTGTTTTTCTTCCCTTTTTTACATTTTTTTTTTTTTTTTTAAATTTTAATTTGTTTTTAGTAGGAGTAGTAGGTTACATTATGTATTTAAGTGGATCCAGAATATGGTGTTTTACAATGCTTGGTTAAACCAAGTATGCAAACAGCGATCTAATTTCTGAGACCTGTTGTTTTCAGTCGCTTCCGATCAGGTTGAAAGTTACCTTTGGTGAGGGCTGACATGATAGCATCCTTGTCTTTCAAGAATGTATAAAGTGTTCCTGACAAAATCTCATAATCTTGACAGATCTGGGCTTTTGACTTTACTTTCTTGTCCACCTCCTCAATGATTTTGGCCTTTACAAAGAAAAACATTTCCTTATTCTTGATTCCATGCTGGATAAACACAGGCTAAGACCGCAATCAAACGTAGGCTTAGAAATTTAGATCTAGAGATCTATTCGTTAATGCGACTTGCGAGCGTCACAGCCAGACTGAGAGATAAGAGGGAATTTCGCAAAACACTGGACCTAGCGATGCTTTCTTTGATCATTGAGTTAGTGAGTGACAACCACAACGGTGTAAATGTAAGCCTAATTGAAATCTATCTAGGCATTGAACAAAATAGACGCACCCCGACGACTTGAAAAGTTGAATGCACCCAGTCTCTTCCTCATCAGCCCCACCCTCAGTCTCTTACAGTTACACTACCAATCACACACGCCTCTTGCTAGCCTACGGCTGACAAGACCATTCACCACTCAGTCCCATGCCTTTTTTGCCAATCCAAGTCGCCAGTGTTGCATCATTCCCTTTCACCCCCCGATGCGCAAGGTGTTCATTGGCTAATATTTTGAATGAAAGTACCGAAACAGACCATGGCTTTATCTCTTTTTATCAATACCGATGTTAATTTAGATTCATCGCGGAGCTATAGTCCGTTTCACGAATCTATTTGTAGGCCTAGGCTTAGGCCTTTGTACGAAGCTGGGTCCCTCTGTAGGCAAGCTTATCATGTAGTACGCTCGTAGATGCCGTTCTAGCAAAAATAAAATATAAAGGATATATAAGGGAAAATAACGGGCTTGTGTCAAGGTCCCGTTGCATGCAAGGTCCCGTTGTAACCATGTCCCGTTGTAGGTGAGCTCTACTGTACAGATATATACAATATGTGTTATTATCTATTGTGTTGCCTTCTAAACTATGAATTTTGGTGGCAAGATTTTTAACATTAAAGACAAACAGTGACATGACTTGGCTCGGCACACTGAGTCGTACAATTTGATGTGTGGCACCAGAGGATTTTCATATTCGTCTCGCTGGCACGTGTATGGGGCTATGTAGTGGCTGTCCAAAGTCAAAATATTCTTCTTTGCTTGCTTATCAAGTTGTAACTTGATGGCTAGTAGTCTAGTACATCTCTTTCATTTCAATATATTTTTTTTTTTAATTTGCAGTCACAATACTCTTTAGCACTAAGCGTTCTTCCATAAAATTATTTTTCCTGCATATTATATGGCACAATGATTGAGTTGATGTGGCTAAAAATCCAATGGTGCCTCACAAAGATTTGGTCATCTTTTGTTGATTTCTACTTTGCAAAGTCTACACAAACATAAATGAAACACTGAGCTTGAGGAGACCTTCCGAAAGATGAGTAAACGAAATCTGTACAAACCTTCAATCCTCTTCATAACTTATTTATTCAACATTTTGTTTAAAAACAAAAAAATCGTAAGATAAATTATGCATGTAACTTGTAATCACAAAGGGGTATCATTAAATTCATCCACCACTTATTCTGTATTGAAATGTTTTATAATCTGTGCATTTTGAAGAGCACATTGGAAGAACAGGCATAGTCACATTTCTGTGCGTTTGGGAAGAACAGAAGTTCGTAGCTTTGCATCTTGTTCATCACATAAGTGTTTAATTAAGCTCACCATCGTCTCTTCCTATCTACTCATGATTTTGCCAACTGCAAAGCTTGAAGATTGTTTGGCAGGGAAAGTTTATGGTGTTGTTGAGGACCCTGTAATACAAATTCATGAAATTTGTGAACATGCCTGCTTTTTCACATGTACTTTTAAAAGTGGAATAAAAAAAAACAAACAATACACTATAACTTGTCATTTTGTTGATTTTCTCTGAATTTGTTCATGGCACTTTGGTTTTGTCAAATTGTTATTACCTTTAAGAACATTAGGAGCAATTATTTGTGTCACTACATCATGAAATGTTCTCCGACATACACAAAAAAAACTTTAGTTCTGGTAAATCTCAACTTATTTCACCCCATTTTCCTGATGATCTGTTCTAAAGTCGGCCTTTGTTTACATTATTTATTTAATAAATTGGGGATAATACTCTTTTGTATTTGTTGAATTATTTTTTTTCATTGGTATTAAGTTGCGCAATTACTCAAATTATTTTCATGGTACTTCTAGAGCTTGATGAAAAATTTAACGTCATGGTTTATTAGTTTCCAAACAAATTCAAAATTCTCAAACTGCTCAAAATCAAAATGACTTTCAATTATTTAGTAATTTTTTATATTTAATTTTTCAAATACTGTAGTGTATTCTACATCTGCAATGATTAAAAAGTTTTTAGTCGCTAAATCAGTTTGGAGCTTGCTCAAAAGTTGTTGGGGAGAGAGACAGAATTTTTATTTTTCATTCATTTTTTTTTCTGTAATGTTAATTTTGTTGCACCTTTATGAATGGCACAAGAAAGGAAAGCAAATTGTTTCATTATTTGTTTCTTTATTTTTATTGTAGGAATTGAAAAGAGTAACAGGAATTCTGAGTGTTATTGTTAAAATACATTTTTTTTTTTCCGTGATGAGAAGGAACAACAGAAAAAAAGTATTTATAAATTTAAAAATCAGTATTCAGACCCAATATGAACAGATTTTAGGGACAATATAGTTTAAAGAAAATCTCCAAAAAAATATCTATGTATTGTATCTGTGTTCCTACATTCAAAACCTTGGGATTTGAAATTACATGTATTCAGGGAACAGATGTATATTTTTCTCTCAAATGAAAAACTACCTACATGACTAGAACTACCTACTAGTACTAGAAAACAAGAGAGAGGAAATCAGGTAATATTACACTGTTAGGAACTCTGCTATTTTTGGGCTAGAAGTGAAAAGCGCTATTGGATCAATTTTTTGACTGAAAATGCTCACAGAATAGTGTGTGTGTTTTGAAAGCTTAACCTTTGCCCCCAAGTTCACTCCTGATCTGCCAACTCCCTTATTTTGTTTAAGGCTACAGTAGTGAGATGCAATTAGAAATGATCACCATGAGCTTTGGATTCTGACACTATAAATGATTTAGTTTTTTCTAATTTGACACTTTTGACTTCCGCTCAGAGGTTGTTATATATCCGAAGTTGAGATTAATTAAGCTATTAGCAAAAGTGTGAATACAAACCTTATATTTTAAATCAAAAGATCACAACTTATATCAGCGCACAGCTTCTTCCTGGCAATGCGTCTCAATAGCCCAGTCTTAGCCTGGATTCTTTTCTCTCGTGCCGTACAAAGGTTTTTCCTCAATACTGGAACCAAGTTTCTAACACAGTGCATCTTGCCTACTATGACATCGCTCAATACTCTGCATTTATACAACATCCTTGTCCCAGTACTTACCCAATCTTGTCATCAATAAAAACACTGGTCTGTGTAGATCTTTACTATTCTCATATAATCAGCTAGAACAGGAGAAGTTAGCGTGAGACCTTTTGCTTTAAGCTGTACTTTTTTCAATCATATAATTTTTTAAAATGTTTTTAAAAATTAATGTTCGATTAAATTACGTGTGGTGAAAAATTTGATGATGACCAGAAGAAGAAACAAAGGTTTTCTTCTTTTTTTTTTTTCCTTGTTCAAGTTTTTGACTCGCTGTTTTATCAACATGATAAATATAAAAGAGAAAGATCACCACTCAGGATCCACTACAAAAGAATTATAATTTAAACTGAAGAAGAAAGCAGTTGCCAATGTACAAAGTAAAGCAACAGCAAAAAAAAAAACACATTTGAACATTTTGCTTTATTGAAAGCTTCTTCAGTAAAATAAAGACTTTCCCATGACATCAAAGTTATACATTCTAGTTTGACATGATTGGATATTAATAATATTATATCAACATAATATCAATATTACCCTTTGATTGTCATTATATCCTGATTGCACTGATTTTTTTCAAATCAAACCAATATGACTAATATTAAAAGAAATGTTTTCGTTTATTTTTCCTCAATTCTAAATCAACATATTGCAACGTTTTCAAGATGAGCATCAAGGAACCGAGAGTGGGGGTTTTTGAACGTTCACTCAGCACTGTGAGGCTTTTTGCATTCGCTTTCCTCACCACTTTTCACTTTTGATAAGTCTTTAGAGACCAAGCTATCTTAGTCTTACTGATGCTGGGTGGACACAGGGCAGCATACAACAAATGGAGATGAAACCGTCACCCTTTCACATGTTGGATAAGCGGCCTACCAACTGCATTAAGACTCACCCTATTACTATGTTTAAACACGTACATAATGATAGTCTGAAAAATTTTCAGGTAGGAACAGAATAGTTCAAATCCTAACCATTTCACACCCGGTCACCTGACCCTATTTAGCCTGTACACCTGGTCTCTTGAGCAATAAAAATGATGTTAACTGTACATTCTAGAGTTTCACTGTCATTTGTGATGGTCACAGGCACACCCCTACATACAACAAATAATAATAGGCCTATTAGTATCACTAGGGGAACTCTCTTTCCTTGATTCAGCAGTGGTAATAATGGCCAGTGCTAGTATTGAGGGCCAATAAAAATCGTTTCATTTGTGAAAATAGAACATCTACGCCACAAGTTAACTCCATCTTAAAACAACTTAGTTTGATTGGTTACCTGAAGAACAGACACAGTTATTATGTCATCACCTCAGAAATGAAAATATGTACACATAACATTTTGATTTACATTACAACGAGTCATGGAATGATGCTGTACTGTTGAAGCAGGTTGATCTTTTTTTTTTCTTTTCATTTATAATGAAGCTTGCAGATTTTCTTGCACAACGTGATACTTTGCATTCAGGAGAGAATGAGTTATATCCTTTCTTGGTGATAAAAAAAAGCATTACTGGAAATGATATTGCTTATATTGGACAGCAATGGAAAAACAAAAAAAGCATTTCCTCCTCTTATACTAACATACTTTCTGAAAAATACTTGACTGGAAACCGCTTTTTTTTCCTTCAGGCTACATCAAATCAAATTGATCCACTCCAAGAGTCCTCAAGCACATGTAATAAACAATGTATCTGACTGATTGGTTCCACATTGAGATGGTCTCCGGCTTTCAGGCCCCCATCTGGCCAGATATATCCATGTGTACCTGATGAAAACATAGTTTGATGAAGTAAAACACTTTACACTAACCTCACACAAGAATGATAGTATCACAGAAATGACATAACAAAATTGTCCTTTTGTTCTTCATTTGCAAGAATCAGATCAATCACACATTAAAAAAAAAAGAGAGAAAAAATTTAACGAAAAGGAAAGCCAAACAATATGAAGTTAGATAGATGCAGGCATTTATGTGGTAAAACCGACCTCTTGCCACAGTTAAATATCTCCTAGGTTCCATGAAAATCTTACACGGCAACAGTTGCCTTTGTTGGGCAACAATATGTAAAGCTGAGTGAGAGCTTTTTCATACCAAATGTGTAAAGGGGTCACAAATAATACTGTTGAGGAAAATACGATTTCATATTACTATTTCTTTCTTGAAATGCTTTAATCACTGGAAAAAAAACAACAAGTTTTTAAATTATTAACATATGATATTGATGCCCAAAACTGACATGCAAGTCCTCTGTTGCAGTCCTCCCACAAAATGGTCAAAGTGTGGATCTAAACGATATGATTTGCTTTAAATTAAATATAAGGGCAACAATGACCCTTTTTTGTTTCTATACATGGCAGAACAATGCTGTAGACTTTCTGTGCATAAGGCAATGGTAATTTTAACTTCTGTTATTTAGAATTTTGATTGTAAATCAGTCAAGTAGATCAGCAACTCAATTCATTTTGAGGAATGGCTACATATACTATCTTCCTACAGTTTTCATAATTACAGTGTTAATATAAAGGCATTCTGTAAAAACAGACTAAAACACACATAGATCTATCAAATCTTCAATCTGTGACCTTCTGGACTAGATACAAAACAAATGCTAGTCAATTTTACATGAAAATTATTACATTGTATGCTATGAAAAGTAAGAGATAAAATCACATAATAATTAATAAGATTTACTTTTAACAAAGTAAAATGATGGAAAAATACAAAAGAGGCACTTGCTGAAAACAAATGATTAGCTATGATTCAACATTGCCGATTAGTCTTCTTCAGAATATCACGTGGCTTGGACTTTCCAATGTTATAAATGCAAAGAAATAGAAGAATCTAGTCATCTATTGTGTTGCCCCCAAAATTGTGACTAGAATCCTGATTAGTTCAAAATATAGGCTGCTCCAAGTCACATGATATTCTGCAAAAAGCTGATTGGGCGTCTAATGCTGATTTACAACAAACTAGTGCATGGTGTTAAGATTTCAGGTTTGATGCTGAAAATTGGTGTTCCCTAAAACTCACAACTCAGCCAAAGTAATACAGTAAGGGATCCCTGAAATTTCTAGGAGATCCCTAAAACTCACTGCTCAACAAAATGATGAATGCAGTAAGTGATCCCTCAAACTCACTGCTCAGGCAAATGATGAATGCAGTAAGTGATCCCTCAAACTCACTGCTCAGGCAAATGATGAATCCAGTAAGTGATCACTAAAACTTCTAGGAGATCCCTCACACTCACTGCTCAGCCAAATGATGAATGTAGTAAGTGATCCCTCAAACTCACTGCTCAGCCAAATGATGAATGTAGTAAGTGATCCCTCAAACTCACTGCTCAGCCAAATGATGAATGCAGTAAGTGATCACTAAAACTTCTAGGAGATCCCTCAAACTCACTGCTCAGCCAAATGATGAATGCAGTAAGTGATCGATCAAACTCACTGCTCAGGCAAATGATGAATACAGTAAGTGATCCCTAAAACTTCTAGGAGATCCCTCAAACTTACTCCTCACCAAAATGATGAATATAGTAAGTGATCCCTCAAACTCACTTTTAGGCCAAATGATGAACAGTAAGTGATCACTAAATATCAACCCTCAGCCAAATGATGAATGATTATTTTTGAGAATGTGAGAAAAAAGTTATTTCATTTTTATTTTTCAATTTGCTTTGAGTCTCTAACAATTTTACTTAACCTAATGGGTATCAACTCTATGAGGCCATTGCCATTCTATCATCATATATCTAAACACAAGTCCAAATGTGAGATGATCTGTTTGACATTATTCAAATAGTTCTTTGTCTATAAAACTTGACTTTCTCTAGGCGAGTAAAATCCTGCATAAAGACAGCAGAATAATTCCGTGCCAAAATACAACTTTTAAAAAGTGTTACAAAGAAAAAAAATGTGTTTTAAAAACATTATCACCTGAGACATTCTACTGGTGTCAATATAGACTGTGAGACAAAAAAGAATAAAAAAAAATCATTAAAAAAAAAAGACAGCGGAACAAATGCGAGCCAAAATACAACTTTTAAAAAGCATTACAAAGAAAAAAAAAGGTAGGATTATTACTGATAGATCACTTCAAAATTCTTGAATGTACTTCATGTCTTTCTTATAATTAAAAAAAAAACAACAAAAAACAAAACTGCAAGCTGTTTCTTTATTTGCTTTGAATAGAAACAGAAAAATACTGAGCAGTTTTTTAAGCAGTGTGACCACACAATAAATAGGTGAAAGCAACACACAGATCTTTACAGAAGTTGAACAGAAAATCTCACACAGCTCGTCAAGTCACAGTTTTAGCTTGCAGTCATAGATACAAAGGCATTTTGAGCATGTGCAGAAAATCACATTTTAAAAGTAAAATTGAAGCAATTGAACACTAAGGACTAAAATTAATGATACATAAGCAAAAAAAACCTCAATCTTTGAATTATTTAATTTAATATCATTGAGACTGATGGAAAATTTTTTTTAGGATTGCACCTAAGGAGAAAATTGCTTTTCTTGAGAATGAAAGTCAGCAACAGACTAGAGACCTGCTGTGAAGAGTCACTGGTTACATACAACACCTCTGAGAAGGAAAGATTTTCACTGCTTTTGTCTTCTTTAAAATGATTTGTCAAAGAAAAAATTGGAACTATTAAAATGGTAGGAATATCACACCTGTGAATCCCCATTGACAAAGATGGTACATCAGAGGTTGACATGCCTGCCATTGATTGGTCTCTGTTAAAAAAATTGCTTCATCTTTATCCAGTTTCCACAAAACCAAAGCTCTATTCACAAAGATGGTACATCAGAGGTTGACATGCCTGCCATTGATTGGTCTCTGTTAAAAAAATTGCTTCATCTTTATCCAGTTTCCACAAAACCAAAACTCTATTCACAAAGATGGTACATCAGAGGTTGACATGCCTGCCATTGATTGGTAAATATCTGCTAGAAGAATTGCTTCATCTTTATCCAGTTTCCACGACATCAAAGCTTATAGCTAGGGGCAGTGTAGTGTTTGCCAATTAAAATGGTCAAAATGGAACTTGTAACTCAACTGAACTAATCTCAAATCCTACTTAAGATTTTTCCTTTCAGTCTTTGTTTTCCAACCACATGTCTCTGTTCTAAATCTTCCCTTCTTCATGAAAACATACATGCTGAATCTTCCACCAACAAATTACAATAGACAGTGCTTAAGAAAATGTTATGGGTGCCTCAGAGGAGCTCATTTTTACTAAAACAAAATATCCTAAATTAATTATGGTATCTGAATTTTTAAAAAATTCTCAAAAGTATCTTCTGCCACCAGAGATCACATCCAGTGAGGGAGTGAACTCTCATCCCAACCCACCCAAAGCTCCCTGAGGAAAATTTTGTTACAAGCTTTTTTTTTTCATTTTTCTTCTCAACACTGAATTCTAAGGACTTTTCGAAAGGGAAAGGAAAAGGCAAAATTCAAACATCTTTGCACTGCTTTTTTTTTTCTGTATGACTAGATATAGACTGAAAAAAAAATTTGTAGTATTAACTGCACAAAGTTTATATACAATTAATTTGCCCACCATTTCAAAGTAAATTCTTTACTCTTGAAATTACAAGCACACTATTCAGAAATATTTCCTTCATAAGCATTTTCATTTCTTTTGCATGCCTTTTGTTCATTTGTGACCTGAGAACACAAAATATGGTGTCATGACATCCAAATCTAAAACAAAACAACAAATATTCTAGATTGACACTTTGTCAAATCATCCAAAAAGCAAAAGGGAAAATTCTCCTTGGTGTCAAGTTCCAACTCTAAGATTTGCATTAGCACATGGCACAGAAGCAATAAAATGGAATTGTTCCCCCCATCCCATTTCCTTTCCTTTCTGATCCATGTCAAACATTTTCAGGAAACCTTTGGTTCCTTCTCTGGTGAGGTTTCTGGCTTGACCTCCGTGACCTTCTCTAAGGAAGACAACACTTGGGACAAGAGTTTCAATTTTTCAACACCAGCATTTAGTTCTCTGCATTGACAAAAAAAAATATTAATTATTTTTCTAATGTTTATAACTAAGAAAAAATGTATTATTTTGTAAAAAATGCAGCTTCATTTTCAGAAGAAAAAGTATGGCAATTCAAAAGAGGGAAATATCAAGCGAGTAGGCAGTTAAATAATACTGGTAATCACGTGTAAACTGCATATACTTTTATACTAATGATAAAATAAAAGTCCAATCTCAAATTTACATATCTACAGACAAAACGTGGATACAGACAGTTTTTTTTGTGACTCTCAATACAACTGAGAATTATAAGCTTCACACTAAAGCTCTTAGCTCAATATGTCCGAATGTGAGTTTTGCCCAATTTACCAAGTTTTCCTTACATTTAATTTCAAGATCAGAGTCATAGGTAGAACTGATTATGAGTACAAAAAATCAGCAATCACAGAATGCCAGGATTTGTTTCAGTAAAAAAGGTTAAAGAAGATGCAGTGTTAACAAGAGCACATTTTAAAATTTTTGTTTTACACAATTATTAAGCTCTATTACCTGAACTCAAGGCCAGTAAAAACATACCAACATGATTGGCATTCAAACCGTTCAATTTTTCGACTGATTCCAAGCATACGACAAGTTGACAGGTGATAAAATTTATCAATAATGGGTATATGACCAGGATAAGGAGCTACAACATTACCATTTTTCAATTTTTGAATTTTTATATTATCTTCAATAATCTACTAGTATTTTTGTTTCACTTCCCATCCATTTGGCACCAAACTATAATATCAAAGAACACATGGTTTCCTTTTTATAAGCATAAATAAAAACTATGTTGTGGCGCTAAATTGCCCCTAAAAATACAGTAATATTTAATGCCTCTCCCCCTGCGCATACAAAATAAAAACATTACCCCGACTGTGATGATGAGACTTCACTAAATCAAAATTGGAAAATGATGGATGGGCAAACTTGAATATGATGATTCTGTTCTACCTACTTGATGTTTTTCTCTGCGGCTGCAGATGCTGACAAAAGCTGCTCCGCTGTATACTTTGTTCGTTCTCGTATATCCGACAACCCTCCGTCCCCCGACTGGTAGGCTAAGTTTTCAGCAGTGAGTATTTTGACTTGGTTCTGTAATCAATCATGAAGAAAATAGATGTGTTTTTGAGTACAAATTTTGAGTTCTTGAAATTTGAATGAAAAACTTTTAGATAGTATTGTGATCATGATTATTTTTTTCGGACTTTCAAAGTTCAGGTGATCTTTCTTTAAATGGTGTTAAACAGGAAAAATCTCTGAAAATCAAGTCTGTTAAGGCACTGACCATCATTCAACATCAATAGTCAATCAGGAGTGTGAAGACAACTTCATTGCAACCCTTACGACTGATTTATCAGGCGGAACATCAAAGACTGAAGTACATTTGGAAACCACCAAGTAATTAAAAATACTGGCAAATTTCTGATTACTATAAGGTTTTAAACTGAACAAATATCCACAATAAATATATTGGTTTTCTTTGTTTTGGATTTGTTGAAAATGATTGAGGATATGGAATTGTTTTTACAATATAGGAGCATGTATTGATATATAAAGATATTATACTCACCCACACATACACACAAACATATCTATGTGAAAAAAAATTAATTTAAGCCTAAACATCAAAGTCTCCAACAAGCACGAGGCTATTTACTCATTTCAAAAAAAAAAAAAAAATCTTATTAGCCCACTATAAGAAGATGTTATATTGCTCTTTATTTTCGTACTGCAAAGAATGAAACAAGTGTTCAATGCTTACGTACTTGCAATGCTTTAACTTCTTGTTTCAGCTTCACAGCAGCAGTTTCCGCATGGACTGCCCTTTTCTAAACGTGGAGGAAAATGAATAAAGCCCATTTTGTAGTGAATAAGAGAGGAAATAAAAAGAAAAAACAATTAAAAGAATCAGGAAGGGAAAATAGTAAAAAATATATATATATATAATCTTTAAAAGAAGCTGGGTGAACTTGCTAAAGAAAAAATCCACAAAATGACGGATTGACCATGAATCCAACAGTAAGAGAAAAGTCAAAATTGGGAGGATAGACAGACTGTTTTATTTCAGTGGCTTTTTCAATATAGGATTCAAAAGTTAAGTTGAAAAAAAATATGTTGAGTTCTAAAGTAAAAAAGGTAAAGTCAGTCCCGTGCTTAGTTGAAGCAATGGGGAACTAGGAGTAGGGTCCTGAATGTTCTTGGCATATGTCATTATGAGGTAGTTTGCCATTGCTTTCCTCGCCACCTTTACTTTGCTCGGGGCTTAAGAGACCTAGCTACCCATTTAGTGCTGAGTGGAAACAGAAGAGCAATGAAAAATTGACTTAGGCCGGACTGGGATTCGAAGCTTGGACCTCTGAGCTTGGTAGTCCACTGCCCTACTAGATGCGCCACCGCTCTCTGAGTTTTTAAAGTATAAATTTAAACAAAACATGCTTTTCAGACAAAATATTCTCCCTACAACTTTTGGTATAATTCATTAAGCACTGAGTGATACATCACAAGAAAAATTTGTCTCTAAAAAGAATAAATTACTTTCAGCAGAAAAAAAAAATCCATTTGAAGAGTTTAAACTTTGCAGTACTTTCTTTACACAAACTAAAAAAAAAAACCCTCATTAATATTATATAAAAAATAACTTTGTAACTGACCGTTGTTGCCTCCAAGTTCTCTTCCACTTGTAACACTGCTTTCTCCATCACTTTTGTCTCCTCTGCCTCCTTCTTCTTCTGACGCTCCATGTCTATCTGAAGCTGGGATAGCCTGATAC
>BLXT01005191.1:888072-905730 GCA_019648995.1 Plakobranchus ocellatus
AGAGCAAGTTGGAGTAATATTCAAATACGCTCCATGTCTATCTGAAGCTGGGATAGCCTGATACGATAAGAGAGCAAGTTGGAGTAATATTCAAATACGTTCCATGTCTATCTGAAGCTGGGATAGCCTGATACGATAAGAGAGCAAGTTGGAGTAATATTCAAATATAATGTCAACAATTACTCAAGACAAGTCTGGATGGACAATAATTTGCTATAAATTTTAATTTTTCAAAACTTTTCAAGTACACACAACTGAGTCAACTAGGATGTTTGAAAGATGTTTAAAGCAATTAAAAAAAAAAAAAGTTTTCTATTTATTTATATTTTCAACTTAGGACCAAAAAAACAAAACAAACCAAAAAGAGTTTCAGGATCCTGAGAATACAATGGCCATTGATATGAGAAGAACTAAAAAAATTAAAAAAAAAAAAAACAACAACAACAACAACCGCCAGTTTAAACTTTTTGTAACAAAAAAATATGTTACCCAATACATATCAAAATGTTTTGCTTCTCATTTCCATTGTACGACTGGACAAAATGAAAGAATAAAATGGGCATTGTAACACCGTAATGAGACATTTCACTGCAGGATAAAGCTTTACATACATAGATTGAAAGCTCAGAACTCTTAATATATTCGAATTCTCTCACAATTTTTTGAGAGTTTTGCAGTGTTTATTACTCCTTTAATTCTACGTTTAATACTGTTTAGGAAGCAAAAAATTAATTTTTTTATTAATGGCAGAATTTCCAAAAAAAAAAAGCACAGTGATCTTTAATTATTCACATACCAACTTCATAAGAAACAAACCTTTGATTTTTGTCACTGCATCGCTGTTTCTCTAAAGCAAGATCTTTCCTAAGTCTTGAGTTCTCTTCTTGTAGCTTTAACAAAAATACAAAAAAGAAAGAAAGAAAATATTGAGCTTGGAATGTAATTTAAAAGCAAAAAATATTACATCCTATAAATCTGTAGAGAAGAGAAACATGTGGTATAAAATCTTACAAATAGGTAAGCAAAAGAACCATGGGGTATAATATCTTACAAATCAGTCAGCATCAGATAAAAAAATACTATACATCAGTAAGCAAAACAACCACAGGCTATAAGATCTTATGAATCAGTCAGCAAGAGGATCATAAGGTATAAATGTTATAAATTAGTAAGCAAAAGAACCACAGGGTATAAGATCTTATAAATCAATCAGCAAAAGGATCATAAGGTATAAAATCCTATAAATTAGTCAGCAAGATAGGCATAAGGTACAAAAGCCTATAAATCAGTGAGAGGAGCATACAATAAAATATCCTAACTTGCATAAGCAACAGGAGCATAACCTGTACATTAAAAAAAACCCCAAAAACTGTAAACTTCATGAGCATAAAAGGCCTGCGAGCCTATAAATCAGTAAGCAAGAAGAGCGTAAGATATGCAAGCCTCTTTAAGTGGTGCAAAAAAAAAAATATGTAAAGTTTAAAAATCCTTAAGCAAGAGGAAAATAGGAAATTAAAGTTTGCAAATCAGTTGGTCAGATTTTGATTTATTGTGACATTAAGTCATGGATTTGGTATTTCTTATCATAATCAAAAACAATAATATGCAGTTAGGCCCAATTGATAGTTATTGCTCCATGGACGGTTAAAAATCTTATTTTAACATTTATGATATCTATGAAAATCTATAGAAAAATATAGGTATATAGTAATAATGATGATGATGGTGGTGATGATGATGATGATCATGATGATGATGATGATGATAATAATAATAATAATAATAATAACAACAGCAATAATAATTAAAAAAATATAACGATAGATATGGCCATAATATAATCATATACAATACATGTAAAGCAACAAAAGGTAACTTGTCCTTGGTTCAATGTTTATGAACTAAAAAAAAATTTGTGAATTCTGATTTTAAAAATTTCAGTCTTCAGTGCAAAAATCTCACACATTTCAGCAGAATAGCATAAAATATATAATGCTCCACTTGAAAAACATCACCTTTTCTCTTATACCTTCATATTATGTAAATCAATCAAATAACTTTTGTGCATAGTTATGTAAAAGAATATAACCATCAACTAAAACTTATGAGAACATGTTAAACACTTGGAGTATACGTAAAATTATGTTTCGCCCATAAGACTTTATCAAATAAAAGAATGACGATCAACAACAAAATACCATAGATATTTGCTAAGCAAAGAATCATGATATAAATAATGCCAACCACCATTGCATCTTTAGGATCCTTAAACTTATTTATATGTTTCTGGGAGTGCTGTATTTGTATACTTTTTTTTACTAGAGCTCTATGAAAACACAGTCATTATATGAAAGGGATCATCCACTAAAACTTTCATTACCGTTTGTATCTGGCTAAGCAGGTCCTCATGGGTGCTGTTGGTCATGGCTGAAATCCCGAGCGAGCTGACAGACAAAGCTGCTCCGTCTGACAAGAAATCAGGCAGGACAGAGGGAATATTCTGACCAGAAAGTGCCACATCTCTATCGGAGCTTGCGGAAAGTGACACATTGTCCGCAGTTGCACCTTCATCATCGCTCTCAATAAAGAGGTCATCTCCTGGATCTAAAGGGAGCTTACTTCCCAAGGGAGCAAATCCATTTCTTGGTTCGACAAGAAGATCAACATTGCAAGCACCTGGTAAAAGTGAGGGACCTTTTTCTGTCCGCAAGCTGGTCAAATCAGTGACAGGATTTTGGCCCCCTCTGTCTAGAGCGCCAGAGCTTGCAGAAGGTCGACTGCTGGATGATTCACTTGTAGTGCTGGATAAAAACTTTTTGAAAGAGAATGGGTTTTCTTTGGGTTTGGATTTTTTACTTCCACTTTTTGCAGCACCTGAAAAGAAAGAGTAAAAGAAATTCTCTTTATTTTTTTTAGTTTATTTTTAAAAAATGGCGACAAAACAACTGTTCTACAATTATTGAAACATAGAAAGATGTTCACTAGCATCTATTTCTACAGTTTTAAAACAAAGGTAAGCATTTCTACATGAAGGTTTCCAAAAACGCATGAATTCTATGGATAAATAAAATGCAATACTTTCTATATTACTGTTTAGCCCTTAGAGTGGATTATTAAAATGCAATACTTTCTATATTATTGTTATTAGCCTTTGAGTCTTAGAAACTGGGATAGTTTTACCAAATGATTTGATGAAATAAAGAGACAATTATAAGAGCTTCAAACATTATTAGATCAAATTGTAAATTTATTGAAACTCATTTATATCTTAATCCTCAGCGCAGAATTTTTAAAAAAGTATGCGCATGTCATTTATAATTTTTTCAAAGCAATTTTTGCATGCCGTCTTTTTCATGCTGTAGTAAGTATAACCTACTCATATCATACATAACATTCACAGCATTCTAAAGATTGAATTTTTTTTTTTTTAATTTGAAATTTTGAGACTTTCTGAAAAAAAAATTAAAAAAAATTTTTTTTTCACTTTTACAACGAGAATGAAATTTATATTGGGGCCTAAATCTACAGGTGAAGACTCGTGTTCACTTTTTTTACAGTGTGATTTACCTGGAATATACTTTCTTATCATCATCATTTCCAATTCATGTTGAGGTCAGAAAAAAAGTTGAATGTAAGTTTTACCGTATATACTGATAAATGATAACATGTATTTATAAAGTATTTACTGACTTTTAAATCGTCAACATGTGCTGGAAGTGATAAAAATATATACTAGGTGAGATGTTCTGAAAAGAGCATTCAATTCCCTTTATGTAACTTATATTTACAGCTTTTTGTACTTAGTAATTAACAGGGGTATAAAAAATAAGTAACTTCCAAGCAAGGAGGAAAAAGTTATCAAAAATAAAGAAAAAATAGTTAAGAGATATTACACAAATTTCTGAGTTCTTCAAATGAGTCTTCAGCTGGTTTGGACAGAAACTGTCCAAAATTTAATGTGTATGAATTTGATTTTACCTGAGCTTTGATCTTCTCGATGCTTTTCATTTTTTGAACCTCCTGTCTTTGATTTTTCATTATCCACATTAAAAATATCATCAGCATCAATGTTTGAAGCTCCAGCGATGGTGGGCGTTTTCTTTTCTTTAACAGATACAAATGTTTTAAATGAAAATGGGTTGTCCTCATCATCCTTTTTCTCTGCCATCTTCAACTATGAAACAAGTAGGAGGTGAAAATATGGTGCTGTAGAAGAGGGCCTGGTTGAAATGCACTAATCTTGATCCTAAGTCTAAATCTAGATCCAGAGATTTTTTAATCTTAGATTGGAGATTTTGATCTAAAGTTGGTCAAATCGATTTGAAGTGACTTTTGATAAGTGGATCTAGATATCTAGATCTAGGAAGCCTAATCTAGTTTACAAAAAGTAATTTCTCAGGTCTAATGTATGATATAGGATCTAGGTCTAGATCATACGCCGTGTGTCTCATACCACTGCGGCTCAGATTTGCAGTCTCTCGAGTCTAGCTGTAAAATTTATCTTCCATCAATCATCACTAGATCTAGTGACAAGCACAGCTACAGATCTTGACTCTAGATCTAATCTAACCATAGGAAGGCCAGTAACAGTCACACCTCAACATTCGCTGACTGCTTGAAACTGCCACTAACCTCAGTTATCTGTTCAGTGATCATTATCCAAACATAAACACAGAGAGCTAGCCTGGCCCTCCCAGGCCCATCTCGTCTGAGTACAGAGGTCGCAATCGCAGAACTCTCTGGATAGATGGTACATCCCATCTCTAAATGACCCGTCTTATGTAAGCGGAATATAAAAGCCAGGCGCTGATAACGGATTTGATCTGAAATAAATTCACAGTTTTGTTAGTAAAGTTGACTGAGAAAAGAAACCGGCACTGAAAAAAATCATGTCTTCTGATTCTTCGGCTATAGCAGTGCCTCGCCGTCTTCCGCTGCTCCTCATAACTGACAATGTTCTTCTCCCAGGATCATCTATGCGCATTCCCGTGCGGAGCCTGAAAAAGTAAGATAGTGGTAGAATTAAATCTAGAGTCTGATCAAATTTTCTCGTTTTGCTTGCATAATCGGAAAATGTTAAATCGCACCTTCACATCACTTTTTTTCCGCATGAAATAATGAAGATGCGCTGAAAATGCACAGACAACGAATAGTTGATTCCTCAATAGGCTTAGCCTGTGTTCAAAATATGAATTTGGCAAGAGTTAGATTTATAAATTGGATTAAGCAAGTGAAAAGCTGTTGGAAGAGTAGCCTCTCTTCATTGAAAATAGACTATTACTGTAATAATACTGCAATATAGATCTAATACTTTGGAAATCATCCCTGAGAATGGTCATCATAAATGAAAGATTGACCACCAAGTACATGAACTCTTATCTATTCAAAGCCACACACTGCCTCTAAAAAGGCTTCTTTCCACCAGTCAAAGCTGTGCCTCACTTCATTCCACTCTTGAGAATCTTAAATGCCAATGACAAACTTGATTGCAAATTATGACTTCAGCAAGTTTTTGTTATACTTCCTTTGCTTCCATCAACATCTTTTACATTTTAACAACTGTAATAATGCATGCATATATATATATATATATATATATATATATATATATATATATATATATATATATATATATATATATATATATATATTTATATATATATAAACATGTATATTTATAGCCTTCACCGGCCCTATTCCACCACTTCCTTTTTTAAAAACTATAATAAAAAACTTTTAATAACGAATTGAAACCCCACCCACTCTCATTTACACCATTATATTGGTGGAAATGAACAACCTTTTGTGGTGTTTTTCAGTTCCTCATTATTTCGCAAGATTGTGAAATTAAAATTAATTTTTTCAATAGGCTATGGTTAACATGATGTAACTCAGTATGATTCTTGAATGCTTCAAATATTATGCTGATATTTGTTACTGTTTTCACAACAAGAAAGTAATTTTTTTTTTTTTTTGGATAAATTCATAAATATACCAATGGTGTGGGTAGATGGTAGAATTAGAGATGAGAATCTAACAATATCTTATCAACCGCCAGTATGAACATGGTGAAAAGCCGGCTCATGGACCGCAACACCCTGAGAAGCACCATCATCGGTGTGATACCCAAAACAAATGGCTCGGATGGCATCGTAAGTAAATCTCTCCTTGATTGAGGTGGGATGGGGGAGTGCAAGAAAAGATTTATTTTCCTCATGTAATAATGCAGGCAAAGAAAATACTGTTAAACCATGTATAATTATATATACTTTTACTTTTCACACAGAATGCAGCAAATCAGTGGGGGTTGAAAGTCATGCCGTTTGTGTAGCAGTCCCACAAAATGAATGAAGTTGTGATTTTGCATGATGGGCTTTTACTAAAAAACTATTATCTAGAGGCAAGAAAAGTAGTCACTTCTCTTTGTGTAGGACTTTCTACAGACGTGCTATAAGTGATAGAACTTTTTTACATAAAGCAATGGAAATATTTACTTCTTTACTTAATATTCTGAGTTGATCACAGTGATGCAGCCCTGCAACTCGACTCATTTTGTCTGACTGTTACACATTCATATATTTATTCTCCTCTTTAGCATGGGGGGGGGGGGAAGAGAATTTGATAAAATTTGCAGTGGACTCTTCAGGGATTTTCCCATCACTGGAATACCTACCTGATGTGAGCTGTAAAGCTTGAGATCACTTAGTTGTGGATCAGCTGTAAAATACAAACACAATCAGCCTTATTATGACAAGTCAAATAAATAAATGAGTCTCATCTATTTCCCTTATAATATCTGTTACTTTTCTGTTGCATTTTGAAATTGAGCTTGGCAAAGTTTCTCAGTATGCGTTAAATTTTCTATTTGCCTTATGCCGTGGTTACTGTTGGCATTTTTTCCATAATTCTATTTTCCCATTGAGATGTTTTGGTTTTCAGTGCTGAAACAACTTCTTTCAAAAACATGCTAGTGCTTTTATTGTATCACTGACAGGATGAAGATGTGTCAAAGCTCCACCCAATCGGAACTGCAGCAGTTGTTGTCCAAATAACTGGTACAAACTGGCCGAGGCCTGCCTACACACTACTGGTTACTGGTCTGTGTCGGTTTCAGGTGGAGTCCATTCTCCAAGAGACTCCATACCCCATAGCGACGGTCAAGCAACTGGACAAGTTGTCTGAACATGACAATGGTATCAAAGTTTGTTCTTCACACTGTATTTATTTTTTTGACTCACCAGTATGTGCTGAGGTAGTTTCTGGATGGTTACATAAGCTATGTATATGTATATCTGTAGAATTATGCAGTTAAGATCAGATTGAAATTTTAAGTCCTGTCCTTGTCATTTTCATGCCTTTGAAGGATTGAAAACTTTTAATGTTGTGGTTAATATGTGTAACGGTCTGACAAAATGAGTCGAGATGCAGTTTTGTATGATTGACTTCAAATGAAAATCATTAACTAACAGGGGTGAAAACTACTCTTACTCACCTCTCTATGTGGAGAACTTTCTATGTGCATGCAAAAGACTTTCTGTACGTAAAGCATTGAGAATTTTTACTTTTTCACTTTAATTTTGAGTTGATCTCAGTGATGTAGACCCGCAACTCAGCTGATTTTGTCAGATAGCTACATATATATATCTGGTAGGTGGGTCTCTGACTATTTGTATGGTTTGTATCATGTCTCCCCAAAAGAATTGAATCAGATATGTAATGACAGTACAAATCGAGAGGTTTTGCTGTGGGACAAGGGATATGAATAGAGGTGTAGCTGATATACTTATCAATATTTTACAATGTAACCCCTTTTTTTTAATGTCTGATTCTAATATCAAGTGATTTTTGAGGGATTGTTCTCCAATAGACTTTAAACCCATAACTTTTTTTTTATTTTTATTCAAAATGCAGTCATTTTTAGCCCTGATTATGGAGTTGCTAGCTTTATATATTTCCCACAAAGCACTTTCTCAAAATTTGTGCTTGTACTGTCAAAATAAAACTATTAAGTGTCAAAGTAATTTTTTTAAACTAATGTATCATGTGGGGTAGCATAAACTTGAGTTCTGATCTTGTCTAGTTATTTGTCATAAGCTTTCTCCTATAAACTGAATGTGGTCATGCCATACATTAAGATTGCCGCAGATTAAATACTTTTATCTTAAGGTTTTTACTATGCCACAATTACGAAACAAGGTTTCTTGTGGGAGAATAGCAGTTTTATCATCTGTGAAACTTTATAATTATATAGAGAATAATCTTTTTTGCCAAACTGTCTATACATTTTTCCCAGATGAAATCAAAGCCAGCGAAGAGTTGGAGTCACTGGCTGAAAACTTCCGTGAGCAGGCGACTAAGCTTGTGGATATGCTGGACACTTCCATTCCTGTTGTTGCCAAACTCAAGGTCTGCAGATTTGTGTTTTGCACGGCTAATTTAGTGCTTTGTTGTGTGTAGTATGTACAACATTGTTTGTCCCTTTTTTCCTTAGAACTGTGACAATATAGACAGTTATTGCAAAGCAAATAGTTTTATCATTGAAATTTGAATGGGCAAATGCTGCTCTTGGATGCTGTCTAAAGATGGATGTTTGTGATGTAGTATTAAGTCCCTTCATGTGTTTGAATTTTTTGTTTTATATTCTGATTATAATGCATTTTCAGAAAATATTGTACTCAACTGCACAATCTTTGATCTCTCTTATTTGATGAAGAAAAAATTCTTCATTGATGTAAAGGAAGCATTGGCATCTGATACTTTTTCAAAATACTTACATATATATTTGTGAATATACAGAAAATGTTGGATTCAGTGCCAAGCCAGCATTTGCCAGACATCTGTTCAACCATTGTGAAGGCTTCGTTTTCAGAGAAGATCCAAGTTCTGGATGCTGTGGATCTGGCGGAGAGATTTAAGACAGCTCTGCCTTTACTGATGAGACAGATAGAAGTAAGTGTTGACTTTTATAGTAGACATTTTTTTTCTGATGGTGAGATTTAAGACAGCTCTGCCTTTATTGATGAGACAGATAGAAATGAGTGTTGACTTTTATAATAGACATTTTTTTCTGATGGTGAGATTTAAGACAGCTCTGCCTTTATTGATGAGACAGATAGAAGTGAGTGTTGACTTTTATAATAGACATTTTTTTCTGATGGTGATATTTAAGACAGCTCTGCCTTTATTGATGAGACAGATAGAAGTGAGTGTTAACTTTGAAAGCTGACATTTTTTTTCTGGTGGCAAGATTTGAGACAGTGTTGCCTTTACTGATGAGACAGATAGAAGTAAGTGTTGACTTTGAAAGCTGACATTTTTTTTCTGATGGCAAGATTTGAGACAGCGTTGCCTTTACTGATGAGACAGATAGAAGTAAAAGTTGAATTTGATAGCAGGCATAAATATCATTGGGCTCCTGCAAACAAATGGATATTGAAGATGCTTTTGGGTTTGAAGAAGATGAATTAATAGAACTGCTTACTTACTAGAACAATGTGCAATATCAGAGTATGTATATGAAAAGGTTTTGTCTTTCCAAGTTTAAGCTAATATTTTTTTTCTGAAGAAGCCAATACACACAGTTTTGTTCTACGTCTTTTAGTTACAGGTCATGGTTTTTGGAAGATGAAAATGTGAAAATTATTCATGCACAAATGCTCAATTTATGAAACTACTGACCCACTGAAATTAAAATTAAAGTGAAGTGCTTTTACTTGTTGCGTTTTATTGAAATAGATTTACCATGTTGATCTTTCTGTCAATATGTATATAATATTGTACAATCTATTCTTGTATTGAAGTTTTGATATCAGTAAACTTTTTTCTTTCTCAACTAATAGGGCCTGAAGCTGCTCAGGAAAGCTCGTAAGGATGGGAAGGTGGAAATCGTGACGAGGAAAGAAACGAACAAACCCTTGAATATGGGAGGCGTGTTTCGCAATGATTATGACGATGAAGACAGAGATGAAGATGTGGATGAAATCAGTGATCTGGAGAATAAGATAAAGTGAGGACAAGAGTAATGGTATAACCTGTTTAAGGAAGATGAATGGTAGAGGTTTATTGGAAGTATATCATAGACAAGCAGTTCTTTAATCGGACATCAGGTGATAATGTAAATCACAGGACACAACTTTGTCTCATAAGTTCGTAATTAACTATGTGCATATCTGATTTTGTGAAAACATGTACCAGTGTTCTCAGAAGGAAAAAGTATGGCATTGAGACACAAGAAAATATTAAAGGAATGTTTGTAGACAATTAAGTAACACTGACAATTATGAAACTAATTGAGTAAATCAGAGGAGTTTACTGCCGATACTTTTGTGCTGGAGCCTTTAAACTGTTTTAGTCAACTCGTAAAAGTCAATAAAAGTACGATATTCAAACTCACACAAATCTGTCAGCAGAATTTAGATAAAGATGTAAGGCTTTTGTGTTTACAACTGTGAATTATAAACTTATACATAGTCAGTACCCTCAAAATGTAGCTCGTGCCCGATTTACACAGGTTATCTCACACACAGAATGGCTAGTCCTCTCCAATCAAACTAATGAAGCTAGAGAGGGAAAGAACGGGATTTTTGAAAGCTTCGAAGATGAACTTAGTTTATTTACATGCATATTCAATAGCAAATCTCAAAACTGACAATTGAATTTGCAGCAAAAAAAATGTGATGTAGACATATATATACCCAATCCCAATTTACAATCAACACAAGTCATGCTTTTGTTGTCCATAAAAAGAAAAAGGAAGAGTATGGAAGAAAGAAATATTCTTGACGGACATCTACAATCTTTAATCATTGGAATCATTTGGGGGGGAGGGGAAGAACATTGTAAAGGATTTTTATCAAATGCAAAGAGAATGATGTCGGATCTGATGTAAAGTTTTTAGATATATGCTCACATTCTGCAGTTTGTTTACCCTCTTCTCCAGTTTTGCCGTGGAAAAGACTACAATGGGAGATTTTTTTTGTTTTGTTTTAGCAGCAGGGCTGATGATGTAAATTGTTTAAGCTGATCAAACTTGACATTGGCATAATTTTTCTCTTTTTAATACAGGGCAGTGGGGATGCCTGAGATGGCACTCAAGTCGGCCATGAAGGAGGTGAAAAGGTTAAAAAAGATGCCACCGCATATGCCAGAACATGCTATGATTAGGTAGGCTTTACAAACTTTGATTTGTGTGATCCGCCTCATGATGCAGAGCCATGTAGAGATGATATGATGTTTCATAATTGGTGTGATTATGGTGAAATGTATCGATGAAAATCTCAGAAATTGGGTCTATTTGGAACCTACTTTGTTGACTCTAAGTAAAAATTGTAAATTAGTAAGCAAAAATGACTCGATTGCTATAACAGGCTATAATATCTGTATGTAAAGCAATGCTAACTTTTACTTTTTTTGTTTCAAGATTTTGGTCTAATTCTGTCATTTGATCCTAAACTTAAGTCATTTTTTTTTGCAATTGCAGTGAACATTTTTTTCCCCTCTAGTATGAAATTAAGTAAGTTCTGTTAGTTCTAATAATACTTTTTATGGCAGTCATTTTGTGATTCTGCCTAATTGAAATAAAATGAAACTTTGGAATTACTGAAAATTGTCATTTAAAAAAAACTCTTCAGCAAGTCTATGAAAGTTGTTTACATGAGGAAATGTGTACATTCCTGAAATTAAGGATTTCTGTGGGATTTGAAATAGATCAATAAACTCTGCTTCATTTGCAAGACTATTGTAACAGTAATACTACAGCTTAAAAGATTAAGCTTATGTTTTTACATCAAAGAAAATTCTTTTCTTTTTTTTTCTTTTTATTAATAGAAGACGATGCCTTTATTTATTTATATCACACAAGTCAGGTTAGGAATAATTGGCTCTGCTCTGAGAACAAACCCATAATTGAAAGCTGCAGTGACAAATATTTCAATAATCTTTATTTGTAAACCTTTCTTTATCATTGCAGAAACTACCTGGAGTTAATGATAGACCTGCCGTGGTCAAGAGGCACAAAAGACACTTTAGACATTGTACAAGCAAAGTTAGTTATTAAAAAAAAAAAAAGTTGCATTGAAGTTTGAGTAATTTTTAGTTTGGACAATTTCTTTTTAAGGTTTCAGTTGAAATGATTTTTTTATACTATAAATAATTAAAAATCCTTGAATAGGATTGTAATCCAAGATAAAATGGAGACACAAATATCTTTTTGAATGAGATTATACGTTCTTTGTCGTGATAAAAAAAAATTCAAAAATAGCAAAGTAGCATCAGAGATTTTTTGTAATGTTTACCTAAAGAGACCAATCTACAGATGGCTCAAATATTTCTCAATTTTGATTTTTGATAAAGGTGAAAATATTGTTTATCCTTCACTACACCTTTATGCTTATTTCCTCAGGAAAGACTTGGACACGGACCACTACGGACTGGAGAAGCTGAAGAAGCGGGTGATTGAGTATCTGGCCGTGCGACAGCTGAAGAATTCTCTCAAGGGTCCGATTCTTTGTTTTGTAGGCCCTCCAGGTGTGGGGAAGACAAGTGTGGGTCGATCTCTAGCTAACACATTAGGGCGGGAGTTTCACAGGTAACAGCCATGAAATACCTTTTTTTTTCAGATTTCATTTTGATTGTAACTTTCATTTCCTTTTTCTTTGATGTTTTAATTTCATCTTTTTGTATTGTGTTTTAAATTTTGCTGTTGTAGTTAAGATATAATCTATACAGCGAGTTCATCAGTTGTGGTAAATTTTCTCTTGTGATTTCCATATTTCTAGTGTTCCTGTTATATACCTTGCATTTTTGCATTTGCACTTTTTTTTTTCACTTTAAAGTATATAAAACCTTCTAAGTAAAATTTTTTTTTGTGGGGGGGGGGGGGGGCTTGGCTTTCCAAAACTTCCATCTTTGCCGGCTTGCTTTGCTTTATTTTAGAGAGTCATAGAAAGTTTGTAGAGCAGGCGTAACTCATACAGTCTGTGTTGTGATGTCTCTAGAATTGCTCTGATCTCATACGGCCTGTGTTGTGATGTTGTCTCTAGAATTGCTCTGATCTCATACAACCTGTGATGTTAATGTCGTCTCTAGAATTGCTCTGGGCGGTGCCTGCGACCAGTCAGACATCCGTGGCCATCGCCGCACCTACATCGGCTCCATGCCTGGCAGGATCATTCAGGGACTTCGGACAGCCAATACAAACAACCCGGTTTTTTTACTGGATGAGATTGACAAACTGGTACATTTTTTCTTTCTCCTTTCATGTGAAATTGAATTATCAAATGTAGAATGTGATCAAATTTTTTTAAAATTTTACTTATTCTGTATTTGTGGGGGTGTCCTTCATTTGAAATTTCAAATGCTTTTCTTTATTCTTTGTATGAAACAATGTGAGTGAAATTTTCAATCACCCTCCATGAAAGTTAGGCTGGTTTTTGTTTTCTGTCATTGTTTTTGTCAGACCAAGGGAATCCACGGAGATCCGGCCGCTGCTCTTCTTGAAGTTTTAGATCCAGAGCAGAACAACAACTTTGTCGACCAGTATCCTTTCACTAGGAAGTTTCGTAATTTGGCAAGAGATATTTCATTTTGCTTGGTTATGTTTTTATTTTAAATATTATTATCAATTGTACAATTTGGGAATGGCTTAATATTTGTTATGATTAATTGACTACAACAACTGCATCTAGTAGTACCTTATCAGTTTAGTTTTTACATAATTGTGGGGAGTTTTTAAAGGAAAAAGATGCAGTTGAACAAATAAACATTGTTTTTAAATTTATAGTAAGTTTCTCATTTGTGACCTATTTTGTAGCAGTGGTGCATTTTTCTCCCCCCTCACACATGCTCCTTAATCTACATTAAGTTATCTCAATGTGCCTTTTGACTTGTCACAAGTTTTGTTCATCGCCACCGCCAACAATATAGCAGGGATTCCACCAGCTTTGCTAGACAGGATGGAGATAATACAGGTACTATCTAGATACATCGATAGTGAGTTAGTTTGCATATATTTGCTATTTGAAGATGTGCATAGTTTCACTACAACATTGCAAGGATACCGCCAGATTTGCTAGACAGGATGGAGACAATACAGGTACTATCTAGATACATCGATAGCAAGTTAGTTTGTATATATTTGCAAATTGAATATGTGTGGTTTTACTACAAAATCAGACATTTAAAAAAAAAAAAAATGTCAACCCTAGAGAATTAGATTTTATGCATTTGAAAGCCCTAGGTTTTTAGGAATATCAAACAGTGTGACAGTCTATCGCATGTTCTCAGAGAGAGTTGGATAAGGTACATCTGCAACTCTGACCTCTATACCTATGTTTGTTACATTTGATCCTGTTGCACACCTTCTCATTTTTTACGGACACCACACATTATCTATTAGTATAGTGTTCATTGCATCTCTTTCTTTACCATATTTTCCTTTTTTTTTTCACGGCCAAGGTTTAGGTTAGTAATTATATGAGAAGAGAGATTGTGGTATTACAAACACACAAGTCAACAATAATTGATAACTAGCAGAGGGAAAGGGACTGAATAAATTGAAAATGTATTTGTTTGTTTCCTCTTAAAAAGAAGGGAGCACAAAATTTTCAATAAATCTCAACCTGATTCTTTTAGAGAGTTTCATAATGTTGCGTACTCTTTAAAATCTGCTTAAAGCTGGAGTTATACAAGAGACAGCAGTTTACGTGTCCAACTTCATACACTGCCAATATGTTTGAAAACTGTCTGCTTTTTTTTTTGGTGTGAGAACATACCAAATAGGCTGCAACTTTTATCTAGGTGAAGCGTCAAAGTTATCCTTTATGTTTTACAGCTTGGCATTACAACAGTCGCTCTCTTGGATAAGGAAGAGGGGGATGCTGTTGTGTGACCATACATAATTTTACTGACCTTTGCCATGCAAATCACAAGGCTAGTCTTGTTACGCAAAGTATGAGGCTTACTTGTTGTTGAGTAAAGAGCGGAAACTGCGACACACAGTCCTTCATGTTAGCTACCACAAGTCGGCATCACCTGCAGTATATTTCCAACCCAAAAGCCTTTTTTGTCCAAAATGTCTCATTTTTGGGTGAAACTAGACAAATATGTTTTAAGTATTCTCTCACTTTCTCCCTCACTTCCATCATCAAACATACTAGATCCCAGGCTACACAGTGGAGGAGAAGATGCACATTGCTCACCGACACCTGATCCCGAAGCAGTTGAAGGAGCACGGTCTCACAGAGGCCCAGCTCCAGTTGCCGGAGGATACAGTGCGTTGCATCAGTAAGTGGGTGTCATTCTCACTTCTGTTTATAAACGGTGTGTGAAGGGATTTTATTACAGAAAGCACAAAGTGAAGCAAAATGAGTCTCACTCTCTGTCCAAGCATTGAAGAACCAGGAGTGGGCTTGTGATTGTTCAGGGTCATACAGCATTATGTGGTGGTTTGCCATTGCTTTCCTCACTGCCTTTACTTTCATTGCTTTTTAAGAAACCGAGCTTCCCATTGAGTTTTACGTGGACATAGAGGAGCAATAGAAAAAAATTGCCTGAATCACAAACCTCAGACCTCTCACCAAAAGTAACAATATTGGCGTAGTTCCGGTAATATTTAGAGAAGACTAGAGTAATGCTCTAAGTTAAGATAATCATAGTATTTAATTTTTATGATGTTGATAGGCTGACAAGAACAACATATGTTAGCTTCTTAAAATCTTATAATTTTTGTTGCCTGAAGTAGTGTTATATTCTCCTGGTATCTTAAAGAGTTTTGATTTTTTTAAGACCCAGGGAAGATAATGCATTGTGGTTTTTCAGTGATGAAATAGTGTTACACTCCTATTGATTCCCAGTTACCAGTTACACACGAGAGGCTGGTGTGCGAACCCTGGAGCGAAGGATTGCCGCTGTGTGCAGGGCTGTAACTGTGAAAGTTTTGGAGAATCCGGCCCACAAGCCAGAAGTTGCTCAGGAGCAGGAAGTGCAGGAGTCCAAACAGCTGGAGCAGAAAGAGAGAGAGGTTGCTGCCCCTGCCATTATTCATCCTCCGGAAATGCCGATTGTTATTGACGAGACTGCATTAGAGGACATCCTAGGGGTGATAACTCTTTTTTTTTTTAATTACTATAAATGCATCCTGATTTTTCCCCTTTCTATACAGTTAAGACATCTGGCTGTAGATTGTGCAGTGAGATCACAAAATGAGATATTCCCCCCACCCCCCCCCAAAAAAAAATGGGGTTGTAAAGAAATACATTTTCTACCTCCTATAGAGCACCAATCATAGATTATATTGAACAGTAGCAAGTACTGGAAGATTCCTGTACAAGTTGTGCGAAAATTTGGACATAACACATTGAGAATTCTGACCTGCATGACCAAATCTATAAATAATTGAGTTTGGCAAAAAAAAGGAACAAACAAGGTAACCTCAAAAACCACGCAACTCAGAAACATGAAAATTAACTGGGAGGTGTATAAAAATATGCAGTTCATAGCGGAACCATCACTTTTGTATTTAAAGTAGTATTTAAAAAAAAAAAAATCGGGGAAATGGAAATTTCAACAATCTTAAAAGAAATACTTTGTCAAAAAGGGGGAGGGGAAGGGAAATTTTAACAACAGTGAGCAGTTGAAACTGGAAAAGCTTTGAGTGCAAAGAGAAAGAGGGGCATTGTTTGGGGCATAAATTTTGTTTTCCAGGAAAATGTCTGTGTGTGAATATGATAAAAAACCAGCAATGGGTTTGGCTAGTGTTGAGTTTTTTTTTTTGTGCTGGAAAACGTTGCATTTGGTGGTGACAGTACAACAAACATAAATTGAAGGTCCCTTGGCTTTTCTGACAAAGCAAGATAATTGGATTTTTGGCCATCGAAAAAAAATGTTATTCAATATATTTTGCTTGGTTTCTGTGCATGTAGCCTGCCCATAACAAGATGATATTAAGCTTCGCGTTTGGGTCAAGGCCCGAACTAACGAGAGAAAGGTCTGTGCAAATCTCAGGGTGTGTTCGCTAAACGCTGTGGCACCAAAACTCCTTTGCTAATTTTACAAATTTTGTCTTTAAAAAATGAAAAAGGATAGTCATCCCTTTCTGTAACAGTGGCTGTTGTGAGGTTATTCAGCAGAACTATTTCATGTAGAGAAAATCTATCTCTTTGCTTTGTCTTTCACACTTAACTGAGATGAAAAATTAGAAAGAAAAGAACAAAAAACACTTGTGCTCATCTCTCTTCTCATTTGCTGAGAATAATATGAATAAATTGATTGTACAGGCAACCATGAATAAATTGATCCCACAGACAAATGACTCATCCTTTCCTAGTAAACATTACACTAGTTTTAAATTGCCGCAAAAGATATGTGCAGAGACACACAATCCACAGTTGACCCTATTTTAAGATCTTTATGGCAAGGATTCTAGTTAGGGCCTGATTTAGAAACTGAGAGCTATACCTTTCACTCATCTCTAGGTTTGATTATATCACTGTAAGGGTACGCCAGTCCAACAACATTGACATCCTATTCCAACTGAAATTAAGATATAAGAAGCACCTTTTGGTTTCTGAACACAAAAATTTATCTTTTTTTACATTTTTTTTTTTTTCAAATCCATGCTACTGGAATATCTTTTTATCCTCAAATGAAATACGTAGGTTG
>BLXT01005191.1:905751-920091 GCA_019648995.1 Plakobranchus ocellatus
CTAATAGTAACACCTTTTTTAAAATGTGTTTTACATGTTCCCCCTCACAGCCCGTGATTTTCCAGTCGGAAATGTCCCAGCGTCTGCTCCAACCTGGAGTGGCTGTAGGTCTAGCCTGGACCTCAATGGGCGGTGAGATTATGTTTGTGGAAGCCACACGTATGGTAGGGGAAGGAAAGATCACTCTGACAGGACAGCTCGGAGATGTCATGAAAGAGTCGGCTTCCCTGGCTCTCAACTGGGTGCGAGCTAATGCCAAAAAAGTATGTTTTTTTTTGTTTTCTTCGCAAATTTATTAGGGTGTCAAATTTTCCTTCATCTGAGATGACTCATTTTTAAATGACTTAGTTTTGCTGGTATCTCAATTTATAGCTATTAACTCTTAATTTACCATATCGCCCGTACTTGAGTTTTACCAAATCGCCCGCCATCGCCTGCTAATATTTGCGTTTAGCATGCACTTTTTCTGTACGGAACAGAGCCTATTTATTTTTATAGTTTCTAACGCAAGACAGCTCTATCGGCAGTTTGATAGTTCTACTTTCGTTTGTTCTTTACTGCATGAGAATTGGTTGAATAGAAGTGATACAGCGATTTTTTATAAAATGGCTTTCAATTTCATAATAAGCTTGTTCGTCCAGACCCAAAAATGAAGAAGTAAATAGCCCTGTTGATGAGGAAGAAGAAGATGTAGACAATGAAAGTAATATGAGTAATGATGATAGAGGGGTAGACATTTGAAGATTGGAACCATGGCACTGTAGATCTAAATCTAAACCTAGATCTAGAGTTGGGTTCGGACCCAGATTTGGAGGCACAGTCTGATAGGGGTGGTAATTTTTTACTATTTTTTTTTCACAATTTCTTGATATAAAAGCATAAAGTGTTATATATGAGAAGAAAGCTTGTTCATTTCTCCAAAATATGGTGATTTTTAGAATTTTTTAAAACCAATATTTGAATTTATACAATTTTTTTAATGGGACCTGTTATGAAAAAAATTAAGAGTTATGCTCCTTGCATTGGTAATTTGGCTATCGAAATTCTAGAAGTGCCTGGTAAATTAAAAGTTAAAAACATTTTTGACATCTAAATAGCGTATAGAGGATTTGTTTTAAATTTTTGTCCTGACATAAACCCTTTTAAGTTGGAGATATCGGCCCACAGATTGTTAATTACTGAAGATTAGAAGATGTAGACAAAACGGAGCACAACTGTATGGAATTGAGTGTGTGGGTCTTTTTTTTTTTCAAAACCCTTTTTCAAGCCCATTCTTTTAACTTATGAGTGTTTGCCAAAACATGGGTTGTCATCATTGTTATGTTTGAAAGATTTGCTACCAGCCATACTCGACAAAATTTAACTCATCAGTGTAAAAGTCTTTAATTTCTAAGTGCAATGCAGTAAAAGATGATGTTCTTTTTTTCTATTCTTTTTTTTCATGCATTGCTGCCAATGACATGTCAGTTGACCAAGCAACTTGGAACATAACTTTGATTACAAAATTACTAAACAAAATGAGTCATTTACCAGTACTTTAAGTTCATTCATGACAAATACAGAGACACAGACCCACTTGTTTCGTAGATCTACTGCTACTGCTAGTGCAAGTATCTAACTTTACATGATCTTTACCTCACTGGTTCCCTCTAGCCCTTTTTTCAGTTTTTAATTAACTGGTTATTTTATTTGAAACAATATTTAATGGATTCAAATGAAATAATTTAGGGGTCCACCTTTTAACAGTTGCTTTTTTGTTTTATGGTTTTACATACATTACATTTTCATATATATTTTTCAGCAATTGCAACCACTATATTAGATTTAGGTTTTGATAATGGATCGCTGGTAATCACATTTTCATTTGAAGGTTATCCAATTGTTAGGTGCTTCTTCAACCAATAAGAACAGATGATTTTTTTGCACATTTCATATCATACTTTGTTGAAACGTCAACACCCAATTTTTTAAGCATCCGTCTTTTGTTTAATTGAATAAGCAAAAAATTCCACAAACAAAAAGCAGAGGTGAGATCCCCTCATAATTTGATTCTTCCCTACAAACCGCGCTTGACCTTGCCGCCTCTTGTTCTTCCCTTCACCAGCTTGGCCTGGACCACAAACGCGACCTGCTCCACAACACGGACATCCACATCCACTTTCCTGCTGGCGCTGTCGGCAAGGATGGCCCGTCTGCTGGCATCACCATAGCTGTTGTGCTCACCTCTCTCTTCACAGGTGTCTGTGTCCGCTCCGACACGGCCATGACAGGGGAGATCACTCTGCGTGGCCTCGTGTTGCCGGTAAGTTTCTGCTCTTGATAACAGACTTTGAGAATCTGTCTCAAAATATGTGACAACCGTAATATATAGCATGCTCATAGGTATAATGAAACATTTTGAATATGGTATTTATGAATACCTCACAGTTTATTATTGGCCTTGCATGTCAAATGTATTGTTCATGATTTATTAAAAAGGACAGGTCTAAATTCACGAAAGGAAGCTTGTGAGATCAAAGTCAGCTCTCTCTCTCTTTCCTCTTGTCTTGTTTGGTGCCTGTATTCAAAGAAATGCCAAGTGTTGAAAGATTGTTGTGCATAATGATATTTCTTCTTGCTTGAGTAAAATTTACTCGCATCATTTCCTCAGGTTGGTGGCATAAAAGAAAAGATGCTGGCAGCTCGCAGGGCAGGCATCGACCGTGTTATCTTGCCCGCTAGAAACAGGAAGGATTTGCACGAGATCCCAGACAGTATCAGGGTCAGCAAGTTTGTTTTTACACACCATGGTTAAGCATAGTTCTTTCTCAGCTTGGCAAAAAAAAAATAAAAACCAAGCACATTTTTCACTTAAATTCGATACCGCCCCTAAGATCAATATTCCTTCTTTTCTATAAAACTATAAATCAAAAGTAACAAATAGCTTTTTTAGAAATAGTTGTTTAATAAATAAATAGGATTTATTTTGTTATCTTTGTCACGGTAGGGGTATTTAGATGAAAAGGGGACGACGACATGGAGTGATACGCTCAGTGATATCAAACGACTGCAGCAACTTATATTTTGGACCAAGCCCCATTTATTTCCACACACAATAATTTAACCCTTTCCAACCTAATGCGCCCCAATGCGACATCGCCCGGTCCAGCCTAATGCGACCGAATGCGACATACACCCCTCCAACCTAATGCGACCAAATGCGACCTAAAGCGTCCTCCATTGCCTCGTTGTTTACTATCGCCGATAGTAACGAAGTCTCGGGGTCAACGTTACTTGGATATAATTATGCAAATTTTGCGAGACTTGAGCTCTTCTGTAAAGAAAACCGCTTATTTTTAGCTCTTTCCGTTAATGAGCAAAGAGAAAGTGAAAATGCCCGTTCTGACGTCCGATTCTCGACAGTTTGAACCTCGTTTCCCTGCCGTTTTTCGATACGTTTCTAGCTTCAGTGGCCTTTCAAATTCCTTTAACCGCATTTTATTAAAGATATTTGGATTAAGATGTTGAACCTGATATAGCATAAACGAGGATATCGAACAATTACATCGGAAAAAAGTCATGGGCGCGTCGGCAGCGAGTAGATCTAGGCCTAGATCTAGTGTCTCGATCTAGGTCTTTTCAAGACCGCTTGTAAATGTCCCAAAGCTGGAATTTCGGACAATTATAACCATTAGCTCTTTTTTTCTCCCAGTTTTGTTTCTTCTTCTCAGTTCGCTTTCTGCTTCTGTTTAATTTCAATGAAATACACACCAAAATTTTGCACCTCGGCTATTACTAGTATTACAGCCAGGAAAAGCGAAGAGAGAAAATTTCGTTGGTTTATGAGTTTTTTCTCTCAACAAGTTTTATTTTCCCCCAGACATGTATACATTTTCTGAAAGTTCATTTATTTTTCTAAATTATGATATTTTTTCCCCATTAAAATATTAGGTTTGCAAGCTTTAACAAGTCATTAAAAAAAGGAATTATGTTTTTCGTAAGAGTTATGTCCCCTGGCTTAGACACCAGCTTCTTAGGACATGGTTGCTCCTTAGCCATTAAGACTAGTACCTATGGCACACTATTAGGTTGGAAAGGGTTAATACAATGAAATACAATTCATTCCACTTCTTCTTGATACGAAGATAATTTCTGATCCGCTCGAAGATGGTATTTAAGGCTTATACAATTTTAGTCCACTCCAGGACTGCTCTTAAGTGTAACTTATTAGTCCGTTCTAGGACTGCCTTCCAAAGGTGTTTTCTTTTCAGTCCGTTCCAGGACTGCCCCCGATTACCAGCTGCCTGCACTCCAACAATTTGGAGATCTTTCCTCTAAGGCTTTTAAATTGCAACTAAAGTTAAAATGCTACCTAAGCGTTTAGCAATCACCAACCGAATTCTACTCATCGGTGAGCTTTGAGCCTCAATGTCACTTTGCTCGTATTCCTCCCGGCGCTACCCTAACCTACCTAACAACATTAAAAATAAAAGTTGTAAAAAAACAACTCAGGGTATCTTCACGGTAAATGTCCTTTGTTTCGTTTTTGTACTTTCATTTTAACCCTTGATCTAAGTATGAAAAGATTTAGCTGCAAATGATACACGAACTAAATGGCTGAGGAGACCGTGGATCATGACAATCTTCATCATGCTTTAAATCTATTGAACATTTTAAAGCAAAGAATGCCATAGACCTTCCTATGTTGTAGATTTTAAGTGAAAGTGAAAAAAACGTATACAAATACCGCGCTCCCAGAAACATAGAAATAAGTTTAAGAATCCTGAAGATGCAATGGTGGTTGAAGGAAATGATATAAATATAGTAAAAGAATACAACCACCAACCCAAACAAGGGCAAAACGTAGTCACTTATATTCTGTGTTGTTTAATTGTTGTTATAAGTTTTGGTGGTTATATTCTTTTACTAGATTTTAAGATAATAGTGGAAACTTTAATTTGTGATAATTTAAGCATCTCGTGAATCACTGCAGTGTGATCCTTTGATGGAATTAAATGTTCTGGTGTTGATCGATATTTGTGTTTCCAATCAATTGAGGTTTTCCTTTATTTATTGTGATAAATTGTAATTGATCATAACCTCACGGATCCAAATGAAGAGAATTCATAAGCTAAAAGTTACTGCTCAGAGATGTAGACTTTTATCTCAAAAATAGATCTGCCATGGCCAAATGGAAAGCAGTATCTTCCGTAGACTTAAGACCGACAATTCTGCTCCATTTGGCTACGGCAGAGGTAGCATGGACTGTCTTTTGGCATTTGAACGATGATTGATCATCTAGTAAGATCTAAATAGGTCTGCTTAACTGTGTGTGATGAAATATTTTTTTTTCTCAAAAATGGTTATTGTAGTTATGAAAGACTGCCTATTGGCCGTTTGGAGTATCTCTAGAAGATGTTAGATTTAGTGGTGGTTTTCTTAACCTCATTAATGAACAACAATGAAATAAATGGAAAAATTCCTGACTATGTTTGTTCCAATCTTTCAGGGAGAGATGACATTTATTTTTGCATCAACCCTGGAGGATGTTTTGGAGGCTGCGTTTGACGATGGATTCCCTGGTGCTAGGTCTGAGCCTGTGCTGCCCTCCAAACTATGATGTGGAGTGTTGATGATCATCCGTTGTTATTGCTTTTGTTGGTCACAACCATTATCATCACCATTGTCTTATCATTTATACTGGCATAGGTTTCCAATGTATAAAACTAGCAAAACCATGATATTGCATGCTCTCTTGACCAAATTCTGATCATTATTTTTATGACCTGCCTTATTTTCATTCTCACGAATAAAGCATTGTTTATTTGTTTTGTATCAGATTTCAGAGACCAAGCTATACAAGTGCAAAAATAAGCTTCCTGGAAATACATTGTGCATTAAGCAAGATTTAAGTGTAATATTTTATGTATTTAATTTTCACAACTGTTCTGGTCACTGTGATAATGTATGGTATACAGTACCCATGAAATAATATTTTCAGGAAACCTTTTCTTTTTGAAAACTCTCTCAACAAAAGGTGAAAGATTTACTTTGATTACTGATGTATAAAAATGCCCCCCCCCCCAAACTTCTCTTCTCATGACTGTTTTATTTTCATTTGCCATTGTAACAATTATGCAAACTTTACGAGTTCGAGTCACTTTTATTTTTAAAAAAAGCCTGCGAAGGACAAAGTGTAGAGGATTTCAGGGGAAACGTCACTGAACGCAGTCATGTAGATGTTGCAGCTTTCAAATCATCAATTAAGAGAAAGCTGTAAACGGTTTGAAATGAGCGGACTTCATTGCCAGTAGTTTAGCTTTCCATCCACCCGGAGTTTTTGGATAGTTTGTTGCCATGACTGAACACTTATCATTGGTACTATTTTCTGAGTAAATATCTGATTTTGTTAAAATAATAATTTATTAAGAATTGATTCTTGTAACCAGAGCTCTTCAATTTAATGCTTTTCTTTTTGGAGTTAAATTGTTATCTTTAAGGAAAATATTGTGGCTTTGGTACAGAATAAATTGTTCCTATTCCTTCATTATTGTTGGTATCATATTGTCTATTGTCAAAGTTACTGTGGGTTGTTTTTTCATTGTCAAGGGATCAGTCTGCTTGAATCAAAGCAAGTTTCACTTGTATCTTTTCAATGTTTGTTTTTGTATGATAATTCTCTGTATGGTCTGACCTTTTTAGCCTTTGAAACTGATTTTAAGCATCTGGAGGAAAGAAAAGAACACTCTGAGATGTCCATATCTTTCTCTCTCACACTCAGCACTGTTATTTGCAAGGTTGAAGAAGTTAACTATTTGCAAAGCATATTCTATAGTTTACGCACATTAATTTCTTGTTTCCGCTTTATAGGTCTCTTTCTTTTTTAAAGATATCCTTATGCACCAACATAGTTTAATAGCGCTAGATATCTTAGCCTTATCGAACATACACTTAAATAGAATTTTTCCTTTTTTTTTCTTTGCCACAATCCTCCAAAAAATTTCAAATATCTCTACCTTAATCTGTGTCACTTTTTCCCAAACTTTGCCCGTCTTTGGACACGTAAGAAAATATGATTTAAGAATTGAAACAATTTTTTTTTCACTACTTTTGCAACATTTTTATGTTCATTCATTGACTGAAAGATTTTGAAGTTTTGTATTTATATTGCCTAGCATATAGGTGGTATATCAATGGCAGATGTATCAAACATTTGAAGTCCTTACTCAAAGAAGGCACTTCAGAGGTTTGAGATGCCTGCCATTGCTGTGAAGCAAATGTTAGTTTATAATTTTCTCTTATTTCTTTTTTAAAATTCAAAACAAAAAAGCCAAAAAACAAATAAAATCAGTCATGCTTGCAAAACTTTGATCACTCCTGGTACAATTAGCTATGTGAGTTCTAAAGGCAGAACTGTACAAAGATGGTATGATGAAACATGCAGAGCATCGTTTGTAGATGTAGCACATGCATCTCATACAAAAACCTGTAAGCTTCATAATTTTACAACAGAACATCCGAAGTTATGACTGTACCAATTTCAACATATCATTCAATTTCTTTAGAGTATTAGAGGCAAATCACCTCATTTTGTGGTCATCAAAAATGTGCATTTTTAACAACATATACAAAGTTATGAACAGACATAGATCTAGGTTTCCATTCTGATTCCCTAAAAGTTTTATTGTGCTATAAAATTTTACATCCAACATTAGAGAAAATACTATAGCTAGCATAAAACAACCATGAAAATGAGTGTAAAAAATGTGTAATGATGATGATGATTGCAGTTAATTTTATCTTTTCTGTGACTGAGGAGGCCCCATACAATTTCCATCTGGATATTTTTCACGAAATAGTTTAACAATGTCTGGATCTTTCAGCCTCACGCCTTCCAGTTGGTTTCCCAAAGTAATCCTGAGATAAGACAAGAGTTGGAAAGAAAAACAAATTATTCAGATTTTCACATTCTACCTTTATGACACTTTAAAAAAGATATGTTTGTTTCCTAAATTAATTTAGATTTCAAATCAGAAATCAATAACAAAAGCTATCATTTTATGATTCAAATAAAAGTTTTTCTATACAATAGCGTTTGAAACTAAAGCCTCATGTTTGACTGGCGATTGATTTAGCCTGAAGGCAAGACAAATCACACACAAAAAAAAGCATGGATATTTTGTAAAGGAAATAAGTTTTACCAATTAGGCTGCACATTATGTGGCCGCCCAAAAAGTTCCACTTTTCTTGTGCCAGGTGAAAGCCGTTCTATAATGCCATAAATTTCATCAGGTTTGTGGCTTGTCGCTCTTACCTGCAGAGAGAGAGAGAGGGGAGAGAAATAAAACAAATCAGGCTTCCCTTCTTGCACGACTGAAACTTCCAACAAAACTAAGAGGCTGATAAAGCACCATATCTTAGCAACAGAAAATAATTTTTTAGGGCAGTTATAGCGCCTATTTGGAATGGAACAGGGCGGTGGATTATTGATAAATGGATATCATTGGAGGGTTTAACACAACTTTTTTTATCACAATAGATTCCATTGTTTTTACAATAAAGCAAAATTTTTCAAAGGTTAAGATATATTAGGCTGACTTTCAAGTAGGTGTCATCTACTTACATATCCTCTGAGCAAAGAAATCCCAATTCTAATGCTCAGAATATTTATGTAAGCTTCAGCAAAAAAAATATTTGACACCAGAGTCTTGATTCTCGCCAATACTTTTTTACATAAAAAAATTTTTTTATAAGAAAAGTGTTGACATTTAGGATGATGTAACTTAAGGAACAAAATTTTCATAGAGACAGAAGAGTTCTTCACCTCGGCCACAATGACATCACAATCCATGCCTCTGTTGACCCCTTTAGGATTGCCTTTAACCCCCACCTAGATAGACACAAGATGAGGAAATTACAAACAAGGCATTTTGTAATGGATGGCATGTTTACAATTTTTATGTAATGCTCACAACAGCTGTTATCATCATGATCATCATGACTCAACACATGTTCAACATTTTCCAAAACTCACACTCACAGTCAATATTGTTCCTGATTTTATGGCCAATAAAAAAGGAAAACAAAATGTATTTTAAATGTCTAGCAGCATACATACAATTAAACCAGAATATTTAAAACACAGGATTTAATTTCCACTGGGGGTTTACTGCTTTTTTTTTTGTTTTATTGATCTGTCAATGGTATTGGTATTATGGATAATCAATGAATGTTTCAATTTTTTTCTAACCTTAATCTATTTTTTAATTTAATGTGCTTAAAACTTGCCAACCACTAAAAAAAACATGACACACCAGACAATGTTCTTTGCCGTGATTGATCCAATGCCCTGTGCGTCCTGTCCTGATAATTCTCTGCAGCTGGTTCGTCTTGACCCAGATTATCTCATCTACACGCTTGTATCTGGAGCGAGTGCCACCACAAAGGCAAATGGAGTGGAAAAGTTTACATGACGAAGAGAATAAAACCGGGAAGACAGCTTTTAATCTTTATTTTGATTTACTGCTGACCCATTTCAAGGGAAAAGAAAGGATAAATCTTAAATTTTAATGTGTTAAAAGAGGCAGCAAGCCAAATTTAAATCTGGACACGTCAGGCAAACTCACTTTTTCTAGTTTGTCAAAAAGAAAAGGTGGGGGTCAAAACAGAAAGTAAAGACGCTAAATTAACGCACCTAGTTCTATTCTACACACAGTAAAAGGTTATGAATTAGATATTTTGCCTTTGTTCCCCACCCCACTCATGTGACAAAACATTCTCTACAATAGTTGTATATATCACTTTAAAGTTTAACAAACTGAATTGCCTTATCAAAACAAAGAGCGAGAAATATGTCCAAGACTCACCCCCACAGCTCCAAACACTCTCGACCTAACTCCATAGCTCTGGGTGCAAGGAGAAATAAAGATGATAAAATAATTAGTTTTACATTTCACAACTAGATTTCAAATCTTTAGATCAAGGAATTCATAAAAAATAATTGATCTTTCACAACCAGTGCAGGATGTAAGCCTGAAGGTAAGGAATGATTGTGCATGTGGTACCAACCATGATAGTGTCATAAAAATGTTATGTATGAAGGAATGGAAAGGGATAAGGATGAGCCTATAGCTATATATATTATATATGCGACTTCTGGGCAACCTTCGTCAATTAATTCTGGACCATTGCAAGAAAAAGCATCAAGCCAAGGTTAAAACTCAAAATTATCTAAATTTGAAGGTGGCCTGATTTATAAAATGGTGATGAGTTCTTTATCGGTAATGATAAAATTTAAAAGAGATAGTATAACTAGAGAAAAGTCCTTTTTGTTTCCCCCCCCCAAAAATAATTGAGATCGTTTTCATAAAATATCCAGATATATATATTCAGTATTATTTGTATCCATTATTTTAAAGGAACTGATTATTGAGGCAGATTCCACCCAAATAATGGCAGCCCTGAACCTTCTCTTACTGGATAGAAAGTTTTGAAAATTTCGCCCAATTTTATTGACTTCAATACTTTTACCGATTTTGCTCATGGCAATTTTCCTATTAATTTTGAAACAAGTCTAAGAAATATTTAAAAAGTGAGATTGGCATAATGAAAAGTGCAAGGTGTTTTGATCTGAATGGATAAAAACTTTCCATTGGAATAATAGAAAGTCCATGAGACTTGCCAACCCTTTGCTTATTGCGATGGCCAGAAAAGACCTAGCTAGTTTGCTTATTCTCAACCAAAAATGCTTATTTCAAAACTGACTTTCTTTCCTCACACGCAACTGAAGTAAAACAAAGCACTTCACTAGCCTGGCTTAATGAACACAAAGAAAAGGGTCAATCTAGAAGAGTCGTCATTGAGGGAAAAATAGCAAACTTGGTTATGCAATAAAAAAAAGGCCTGCTCAGCAAATCACAGCCTCCATTGGTTTCACTTATAAATCAAAATTTTTGCAATGTATTTGCGTATTTTTTCACCTTAAGCACACTCAAATAAGCAATTGTATACAGGTTGGCAAGTCTGTTCCATTAAGCAGGTGGATTCCAGCTTAAAATTAGTAGCTCAGGCCCTTTTCTTATTTGGGCGGAAGTTTTTTAAATAGGTTTCCATCTAATTTTTTCACTTTATAAACATGTATAATGCTTACCACTCACTAAGCAGATTTATTTAAAAGAAGCAAAAAAGAGTTGGTACAGTGTACAACTTTATTTCAATAAATATACCAAAACGTAAATTGTGCAGACAAATGGATAGAGAAAATTATTTATTGTATTGCTCTGAATAAATTTGATACTGATTATACAAACATTCCAACAGGATTAACAGAAGGTCCAATGAGTTTCTTATATGGGTAGATCCCTACCAGATGACGCTTGCCTAGGTAAAATTACTTTTCTCTATTATGATGGCCAGAAAGTACACATGAAATTTTAAAAAAAATTCTTCTCTAGACCCCCCTAAGTAAGTGGATCCCACAGTAATTCTGTGGCTTCTCACCTGCCCGTCACCCAGAGGAAGATAAAACCCTCATCCTGCAGGCCTGGGATGTTCAGCCTGCGCATCTCGTTATCTCCCATGGTTCCGTACGGCAGCTCCATGTGGATATCCCAGGGCGGGTCAGCCATCACCACCGCACATTTGCCCAGGGTGGACATGTCAAAGTACCGAAGATCACACTGGATCCACTGCCGGTTGTGGGTGTAATGGACGAAGAAGAAAAAAAAAATTGTTTCCAAAAGGGCAGCAACTTGAAAAAAATTGTTTTAAAAAAGCATTATTCACGGTAAGAGATGGTGAAAGAGACTTTGGGACAAAGGAAGATACTGGACTTAATCAAATGAAATCGCTGTGTGCAGAAAAATGTCCGACTGTGACAATTGACAGCTTTGAAAAGTTCAGATGTGGAGAGAGATGATCATAAACATTTGCAGGTAAGGCACCTGATGATGATGCTGATGCTGATGAAGACTATGATGTTGATGGTTTTTAAGCGCTCCTGCCTTTTTTTTTTAATTTTTTATTTTTTTAAAAGTAAACTCACCCCTAAAACTTCACTTTTTAAAGCAATGGGTGAAGAATCAGGATTTCCTCACTAAACTACACAGTTGTTTCACACAACATGATGACTAGTAATACAATTTTTGTTTTCAAAAAGCAGCTCTAACATTCGTGCGATATTAAATCAAGTTCCAAAAGGAATAAAATGCTTTCAGTGTCTCATGCACATCCTGTCCAAAAGCTGTAAGAGGCAACCAGGGTGAATCAATCACAAGTTGCTAAAACGCTAGAGATACTTTCACACTAGAGCCTTTTACAGAATTTTATAGGCTGAAAAAGGGTAATCGCACTCTTATATCTGTTTCCAAGATGGGGATCGAAGCATAAAGGTTTTTTTTTTTTCATAACATGGGTAAACTATAAGTTTACACATTAGAGTAAAATTCAAAATGCACCAAATATGTAATTTGCTAGATTGCCAGATTGCCTCACAAATGATATGAAGTTTCATTAAACATTGACACTTATTTAATATAATATTTTTTTTTTTTCGCATGCGTTACATGGAGTATCATTTAATTTTAATAATTATTAAGTAATATTCTTTTTTTCCCCATGCATTATGAAGTATTATTGAAAGTTAACAATTATTAAATAATATTCTTTTTTCCTCATGCATTATGAAGCATTATTTAAAGTTAATAATTATTAAGTAATATTTTTTTTCCCCTTGCATTATGAAATATTATTTAAAGTTAATAATTATTAAATAATATTTTTTTTTCCTCATGCATTAAGAAGTACAATTTAATATTAATAATTACTAAATAATATTCCTACCTTTTTCTATGCATTATCTATCCTAATACACTGAATATTCCAAATTTTGATTACTTGAACATATTTTGCTTCTTTTCACAAATTTCTCTGTGTTTGAATCTTCATCTTTCAAACTATCTTGCTACTGAGTTTCTGGCATTAACACTCAAGCTAGACATTCAAAACAAGGCAAAGTAAAATACAAGTACTCTAGAAGCCATTCTAAACTACCTGTGGAGGGAACATCTGCACGCTGCCATCGTCGCCAATCTCTGACAGTGATTTACCCAGCGAGGATTCTTTCTTCATCAGCTCAGAGGAGGGAAGGCGGGGGTAGTCAATCTCATAGTGGACATACTGTGGTCATTAAAAACAAAAAAATCTTGTTCCGGTTACTAACATAATAATTAATATCGGTGGTCTTGGGTACAAATCTTCTAACTCCGGAATTTGTGCGATTTTACTTTTGAATGGTAGGAAAACACATAAAGCGTCACCAATGAATAAATAGATTATGACTGAGAAACCAATTAACATGTGTTAAACAATCACGTGATCAAACCTTCTAAGTTCTCTGGTTTGGTTTGAGAAAATCAGTTTTTTCCTCCTCCTGTAAAATTAGTCTCTCTGGAGTTAATTAAAGGGTTTGTGCCCTGGACCACCGATATGCAATTTGTGCAATTACTCTGAGACCATGCATAACAAGGGCTGAAAAAAATGAGTGCAACAGCTTTTAACCAGAAACATATGGTCCATGCTTCTCGTACCATTAGTAGTGTACGTATTAACACAGCATACATTATGTATTTTTGCTCTGAGATCAATACATAAATAGCCGGTTTAACACTTGTAAGTATTTAAGATGGGCAGATTACATTATGTAAAAAAAAAAAAACCATACATGTATATAGCCAATACTTCCAGAGCAACTATAAAAAAAATATATATAACTTTATGAGAATTAATAATCAAGAGTGTTTCGAGCAGAGGCCCATTCTAAAAATAGTAAAAATTTTAAATTTTCAACCTACAATACAGATACAGCTTGATCCTCAAGTCATTTAAAATACAGCTAAGGATGTTTTTTTCAACATTAGTGAACATGCGTCACTGTGATGAATGAATATGTTTGTGAGATGTCATGACAAATTTTAGATGTTTTGCAACAGGCGAGAAGTTCTATGGATATACAAATGTCCATGTAGTGTACAGTACAATTGTTATAAGTCTTAACAATTGTCAAACATCACAATTCTCTGCTATCATTAAAGAGCAGTTTGCTGTAGTTAAAATTGAAATACTTTGTAGGGCTAGTCTCCTGAATACAAGAAATCTACTTTGCCATACACTGATTTTTTTCATTAATATCTTGTTTTTAACTCTTTCTGGACGTATGCCCATATATCGGCTCTAATTTTCACCCCCCCATCTGGATGTATGCCGATATATATGCACTGACAGGTCTCTCTATTCTTATCTCTTAAGCATGAATTCCATTTGCTTAAAAAAAAAGATCCGGCTTGAAAGAGTTAATATCACACG